>VXAD01003443.1:265560-294722 GCA_013399195.1 Dicrurus megarhynchus
TTTTTTTCTATTAGATGTTTATGTTGAGGAAGCCAAGAAAAATTACTGGCCTACAGAAATTTAACACATTACCAAGTTACCAATATGTCAGAGTATTTCTTTGGAGCAGATTCCTCTGATTAGCAATAGGATCTAATTAATTTTGCAGTTTTAATTTGTGGTAAATAAAGTGAAAATGACCACTTAGTATAACACTTCTTAAAACCATTTTGTGTGGCTAACACATCAAAGAGAAGTCATGCAATGACAAGATTTTTGTTCAAATCCTGGTGTGTGTGTGTGTGTGCGTATATAAGGGATGTGTCAGTACAATCCAAGATTTTGTTTATTTGTAGTTTGCATTGATAGTCTCACTGTGCTTTGTGCTCTGCTTCTTGCATGTCATGCATGGTCTTTCACAGTCAACAGATATGAAAATTCCTTATGAAAGGGTTAGTGTCCCTCAGAAAAAGAGAAAATCACTATCACAGAAGGATATTAAACAGTATCAAAATGGGTGGGACCTTAATATTCTCAATGTATATTGTATTTCTCAGGAAGAGAAATATAAGTATTTGAATTCTCTCAAATTCTTCAGGTGCCTGAGATCACATGTACATGCTCCAAGTGTAGCTACTAAGGGAAGTGCAGTACATGTATAACCTTTCATGAGGCAGTAAATGTTTGACCTAATTCATGCTTTATTTGTAATTTACTCCGACATTTTTTAGCTACCTCATTTTTATTTATGCTTTTTTTTTTGAGCTTAAAATTTTCTCTTGCTTAGAAACTGAAGCATTAGCACAAGTAATTAGTTGTTTCCTAAGTGTTACTTTAATTTAAATAAAGAATAACTGATAAAGAAGCAAATTAAAACAGCTGCTGGATATGTACTAGTAATGATTGCGGGAAGCTGATGTGACTGAAGGTGTACTGAAAGGTATAAAATGGATATGAGAAATAAAACCTTACACAATATCATCCTTATGGACCACAACAGTTTGTTTAATCCCTATTTCATCCATTTCTTTAATGAATATGTTTGTTTCTAAATCTGGACAGTAGTTTCTTGCAACAAAGATTAAATAGTAGTTGGAACTGGCATTATTTATTCATTGTGATGATTGTGGGGGAAATCTTGCTTTTTAAAAATTTTTCACTGTATCTTATTTTCCCAGGTAATTTCATAACCAGTTTAAACCTCTGCATGTAAAATTATTTTCTTGTGTTTTCACCCCAGAAATTTTGTTCTGCTTCATGTAGGAATGCTCAGGTACTTAGCAAAGGAGGCTCTTTCCCTCTGCCCCACTGGCACCACAGAACGATTACATTTAGGGAAAATTAGGCATTCTGAGAGCCCTGTAATTACAGAAGCTGGAGTCTGGCCAGGTCGGTAAGATTAACATGGCTAAACAACCTCAGTGATCATAAGTGGTCATTAGTTTAGTTTTTCTTCTTATCTGAAAGACAGAGCCTCCTATAGCACAGTGCCCTCTGCTATCAAACTCCATGTTTAGTCTAAGTTTTATCCTATCTCTTTGTGGTCTAAAGAGAAGTTTGTTTTATGAACCAGTTTTGAATTATCTTAAAATGGCACTAATTACATAACTTTTGCTAATTTTTTCTCATATGGAAGATGGTGTTTAGTGAAGTCTATAGCAAAGAATGTTGGCAAACTTCAGATATTTCCTGTTTAAAAAGCTCTCTGTGCAAAAGAGCTTGCTCAGTTTTCATTCTTGCTTCCCAGGATTATATTAAACAGACAATATGTTTCTTAGAGTTGGCTTCAAAACCAGTTCAAAATAGTAATAATTGTAGATTTTACTTATCTGGGTAGTGTCATCCAGTTGAGATCAAATGTTTTCTGTTAAGAACTGCGGGTTAACAAATGTGGTATTTCTCTGAAATTGAGTTGGAGGCATTTTTCTGCTTCCTTTCATTTTCTCAATGTCTGGAATTCGGGCTGAATTCACGTCACTTCATTTTTTCCTACTGCTGCAACTTTTCTGTCCCAAATGGGGAACTCAACATCTACAACTTGCACAAACTTGGTTTGTGGAGGGATTGTAAATATGCTGGACTATGCTGACCTTTACAGTAGACCGTCCCTTGATTGGTAGCCAGTCCACCTCTCCCCCACAGGTTAATGAAGCTGTAAATAGGGAGAACTGAAATGGCAAGCCAATCAAAAAGGTCAGAGTAGTATAGCACACCACTACAGCTGACAAAATATATGAGGCATTAAAATTTGGATACTTCATTCCTAGTGACAAAGATTGTAATGAGAGCAGAAAAGAAAGCTCCATGAATCTCTTCACATCATACGGAATGTAATGTGGATGGGAAACGATGCAAGCCTGCCATAGCCAAACTCCAAAATGAATGTTTTAAATCTCTTCATATATTTCAGGGACCATATAATAGCAAAGTTAGGTAAAAATCCATGTTGCTTGATGTAGGAATATGTTCCTTAACGTTCTTGTTATTTGTATGCACAAAATGTGCTAATATATTCTCTCATATTAATATCACTTTTCCAAAGGAGGGTGTAGATTGTGAAGGGTACGAGAGAGAAAACAGGAATAGAAAGCTGCTCAGGCTTTATTAGAATATATGAACATGAGAATGTCAAAGCAGACTCAGTCATATGGGATCACTGAATAAGCTCCTTCCTACTGTGTTGGTATGGTATCATATTTCTCCAATTACATTCATAAGTTTTAAATTAATAAAAATCTTGTAAAACACAGGATACTGCATGTAGCTTCTGCTTAGCTGAATGGCTTGCTGTAGTCAAATTTAAACCATTGTTCAAAAAATACTCTCTCAAATTTTGTCCCTGTGAGGTAGCACGCAACAGTGAAGTCGGCAGAGATGATGGTCATTGAAAATTTTCTTTTAACCCCTAACCATTTTCTGAACACTGATGTTGTTTATTCTTATCTGACGTAGAGACATCTCGTGCTGGTGTTTTACCCAAGAAGTGCATTCCCTTTGTTTTGAAACATTTCCCTGTCATGCTGACAACCCATATCACTTCAGGAGCATAAAATGTTAAGTGTTATTTCCCAAGTAGTTTAAAGCACAAAATTCATGCTCCTTGGTGTAAAGTGAGCGTAACTGGTGAGAGCTCCTTTTTAAAAGAGTACGAGTGGTTCCTGTGTCCATGGATTGTAATGCAGCTTTGAGTTTGTGACACTCTCTCTCTTCTACAAGGAGTGCCAGAGTATTTGCTCACAGGGCAGGAACTTACAGTAGCTTGGCCCGGTCCTGGGGCTGATTTACGGTAGATATATTGCTCTATGCTTGCAGTGTAAGCACGTACAGTTAAATGTGGCTTTGACAAATGACTTGGTTTCTCTGGACTCGGAAGGAGCCTCCAGGCCCAGCCTGGCGGACCCCTCTACTCCACTGGATTTCCAGGCTGGTGGGATGAGTTACAGGGACCTGTGCCAAGAGGTGCCTTCTGCTGCATTTTATCACTGACTCTAATCCAGCTGTCTGAAACAGTGCCAAGCTAATTAGCTGTTTCAGTGCCTGTTATATCAGGAGCCCAAATAAGCCCAGAGAGGTCACGTTTCGAACAGGAGCAAAGCCTTTTCATTCATCTCTCTGTTTATGCAGGCCCAAGATGACTCCCATATGGGACAAATCCCAATTAATGCCTCCTATTTAAACTTGTCCTGACATATTTTAGAATGTTCACCAATTAACAGTAGCATTAAGTTATGAACTACTCTAGGTGAGGGTGCCAGTGTAGGCAAAGACCCCTTATTTTTCTTAGGATTGTCTAATCTTAGATTGACTTGGCTAATACAGGAAAACCAAAGAAAAGATCTACTGAAACAGCATCACAGCATTATTAATCTGGAGAATTTATTATTGGCCAAACTCACTACATATAAACCCAATCTCTGTCCTAATGCATCCCTTACTTTCAAATCCCAAGTGCAACCGCTGAGGTTAAGAGCAGGCAGGAAAGAAAAATAATATTATGATAAATACGAGGGAAAAGAACAGTGAAAATAAATATTATCATTTGTGAATAGCTGCTTTCTCAGTTATGTAAGCTTAACCTAAATAGCAAGGCAGCTGGCTCACACACATGAGACGGTAGATAATGAAATTACAATGTCTGTCAAGATTTCCATAATATCTACCTTAAATAATGCCAAAAATGAAAACCACAACATGATATTTTTAACACTCTCAGTTCATGAAATCAGATCTTGACTATGAAGCCAAGTCCATTTCTTCAGTTGCTTCAAATTAGCTTTCTTTTGCCAATGTACTTTGTGTAATTCAAATCTTTCATAAAATTTCCAAGGAAGAGCAGTTGGACTGTTCTGTGTCCTGTTGATGAAGCAAAGGGACCTCAGAGAATAATGATATATATGGGTGTATGCATTACCAAGGGTTTCATTTAAAGAGTTGTATTATTTCAGGAGCATGCTACTGAAGAATAAGTACAAAAGAAAATCAGGATAATTTCTGTTTCTTTGCGGTCTCTTAGAATGACAATGTAAGTGATTGTTTAACTTTGGGTATTGTCACTGTAATACCTACATAAACTCCCTGTGACAATAAACCCCAGCGATGGAGCAAAGCTTCACAAGACATCAGACAGGTGTGGTAATGAAAGCAATTCAAAATGCTGACTGAAAAAATGCAAAATGTGCACATATTTGAGATCTTTTCTGGCTGAGAATTCCATGGATCACTTACATTAACAATTTTACCAGGGTAAGCCTGTATTTTTTTAAGATTTGTTACAGTTCACAGATAGAGGGACAGGCTTGGTGAGAACAGAAAACTGGGACTTCCTAAAGCTTTTTCAGGTGGTGGAAGGGAAGAGTGATTTGAGGCAGAGCTAAATAATAGGAAATGAATTGACAACAAACTCTGATCCACAGATCTTTCAAAAATCTACATTTCTGTATTTTTTTTCAGAAATATTTAATTTGTGGGGTTTTGATTATCAGCTCATCCTATGGAAATATTAAAACTTTAAATGCAGCCATTGTGAATTGTTTTGTACCGGTATCTGACTTATTGTTATTGCAACCTCCGAAAACATTCTGGACACCCTTCTTTGGATGAATCCCAGGACGTGGTTGGTTTTCTGGGGTGCAAGCACACATTCCTGAGTAATGTTGACCTTCTTGTCAGCCAACACCCCAGGTCTTTTTCCTCAGGGCTTCTCTCAATCCATTCTCTGCCCAAACTGTGTTTGTGCTTTGGGATTGCCCTGTCCCAGGGGCAGCACATTGCACTTGGCCTTGTTGAATTTCACAAGGTTCCATGGGTGACCACTTCTAGAGCTTCTCCATGTCCCTCTGGATGGAATCTCATCCCTGTCATGTCAACTGCACTGCTCAGCTTCGTGTCACCTGTGAACTTGCTGAGGGTGCACTTCATCCCACTCCCTATGTCGCTGATAAAAGTATTAGTGTACTGGTCCCAGTTTGGACCTCTGAGGGTCACCACTTCTTACCCATTTCCAGCTGGACATTGTGCCATGACCACTACCCTCTGTATGGAATCATCCAACCAATTCCTCATCCATCAAACAGTTCATCCATAAAATTCATGTCCCTCCAATTTAGGTGTTGTGGAGGACCATATCAAAGGCTTTATAGAAGTACAGATAAATTACATCCATAGCTCTTCCCTTGTCCACTGAGGTAGCCATCACAGAATATCTAATTCTATTATGTCTACCACCACTAAATTGGTCAGGTGGGACTTGGCCTTGGTAAAACTGTGCTGGCTGTCTTGAATCACCTCCCTGTCCTCCACGGGCCTCAGCACAGCTTCTAGGAGGATCTGTTCCATGATATTCTCTAGCATAGAGATGAGGCTGCAAAGTCAGCAGTTCCCAGAGTCCTCCTTTTTAATCCTTTTCTAAAATGGGTACAATATTTTCCTTTTTCTAGTCAATGGGGACTTCATCTGAATGGTATTTTTTAAATAGAGGTTGACAGTGAAGATTGAGGGGAAAAAAGTAGTTGAGTAACTCAGTTTCCTCCTCATCTGTATTTACCCGTTTGCCAGCCTTCCTCATCCAATGAGTATACCTTCTCTGACCTTCCCATTCTGGCTCACACACCTACAGAAGCCCTTTTTATTATTCCTTGCATCTACTGAAAGTTCAGCTCCATCCATACTTTGGCTTTCCTGATCCCATCCTTACACAACTGGGCTGTGCCCCTACACTCTTCCTATGATGCTGCTGCTTCCACTGCTGTGTACTTCCTTTTTGCCCTTTAATTTGACCAGCAGGTTTTGACTCATCCATACCGGTCTCTTGTCTTCCTTTCCTGATTTCTTACACCAGGGGATTGAGAGCTCTTGCACTCTATGGAAAATGCCTTAAAGTTTTGCCAGCTCTGTTCTGCTCCCTTGTCCCTGAAGGATGTTTCCTGAGGGATCGTACTGTCCAACTCCTTGAAGAGCTGGAAGTTTGCTTTCCTAAAATTCAGGGTCCTGACCTTAGTTTTTGCCTCACCCTTAGGACTACAAACTCTAGTTGCTTAAAAACAGTGTGCACTAGAGTCTATTATTGGCTCTGGATAACTGAAAGTGCTACTGGATGCTCTGTAAGAAATCTTGATCTAGGAATTGATTTTACTGTGCCTGTAGCTGCTGCTATACTCTGCCCTTCCTGCTTCTCTGTCATTGAATGTTCTGAGTGCTTGTTTCCTGTCTGTGTGCACTTGACTGGCAATGAGGGTGTTTCTTCTAAGCCTGGACTTCTCTCTGTACTTTTCCAAACCTCGAGTAAGCCTAAGGTCCATTATGTAACTTTCTGAATAAATAGATTTTTTTTTTTTAATTCTATGCCCACAATTAATGAGTTTTATAAGAGAAGAAAATACTCTACAACTGAACACTAGTATGAGTTTGGTATCATTCTCCACACTGATATGCAAGGCAGAGCCTTGTTCCCAGCTCAGAACTTTTGGGCGCACTAAGCAAAATGTAGCTGAATGTCAACAGTTTTGTCTGTATAGCAGAGCTGGTTAAGTGACTACAAAAACTGCAAACTAACAAAATAATAGGTAGCTGCTTTAAAATAATCAGTTGTCATGTGTAAGTTTGAAAGTACAGCAGAAGAAATTATTAGGTATCAGAACTCAAATGAAACAATTTCTTCCATCCTCAGAGAAGGAATGCTGCTTCAGTCAGGCATAGTATTACGGAAGGTTATCACCACAGCTAGTCAAACTGGACAGAGTCACTCCATCTTTTTAGGATAAAAAGAAGATAAATCAGAGCACTGTGGGCATTGCTGAAGCTATGTAAGTACAGACATGGTTTGTACCACAACCCCAGGAAAATATAACATTGCAAACACAAGGCCATGAGCGGAAACTGCACCTCTGCCATCATAGGACACGGCATGCTGCAAATCCCTGCAGGCTTCAGTGAGATTCCTTTCAAGCTACCTGCAGAAAATGAACCTTTTCCTTAGGGCTCTAACAATGCTCTGTGTAAACAACTGCAACCTGAAGTTGCTTTCCCAGACTAGCTTGTTTTGCCTGTGGATGAGAACACAGCGAGCTTGCAAAAATTTGTGGTATTTCTATTTCTGACCTAACAGCAGAACAACCAAATACCACTGAATTGGATGGGGTTCTACAGCCTCTGTTACCTGTATCTGTTGATTTTCAGTCTTTCAGTGATTTCCTTTTTACTGAGCCCAAGATACATCTCACGAGCTAGTAAGAGGAAACATTTCTGTTTCCAGTATGCAGGTATGGATGTTATTGCCTCGTGTATGTGTTGAGACCTGTACTGTGAACATCACTGCTTCTGCAGGCACCAATATCAGTCAGCAACATCCAAATAATTAGGGTGCATGTCTTCTGTACCATCCACGATTACTAAAAGATTTCCCTTTATTTCAGCTCTTGCAAGAGATGCAAGCACTGATCTATTTGATACAGTAAAAAGGTTTGACCGCAAGATTAAAATTTGACTTTGTACAAAAGAAATTGCTCCACCCATCACTTTCATTGAGAAATACTCTAAAACTACAGTTTAGAGAAGTACTTTATAATTAAATTAATGAAGACACCAAATGACTTCATGGGTCTAATGCAATTAATGACAATACTGGCAAAAGTAATTTCTTATGGAGCTTAAGGGAGCAAAAGAACATCATTGTAGTTAAAAGTTATCTGCTCATATGTCTAAATACTTTTACAACTTTATGGTAAACAAGGTTCTTCTACTGATTATAGACACATTAAGTTAAAAATCATCTTATTAGACACAGAAGCCTAACAGATGTCAGTTTATGATCATGATAAACTCTTACACTTGAAATTGTGATATAGGGAGCTCAGCTGTTTTGTAGGAGTAGTGTCCATAGTTCTTCAGTAACCAGAGTGTCCAAGTAGTGCTGCTGTATTTTAAATAGCTCACCAGGTATATTTGATATGACCAGCAAGAAAGGTATTATTTTCTTGTCATGTTAACTTTCTAGCAGGTTTAAGGTCTGATCCTCTGGGACAATTCAGTTACCAAAGATCTTTACCCAAGGAACTTTTAAAATTATGCAGGGTTTTGTTTTCTTTTGGGTTTTTTTTTCATTGTGGTGTAAAAAAAATGTTTTCCTAGCTAATCTGTGTAAGTTCTGGATCAAATTGCTTCATCCATGGAGAAACCGCAGATAGCAGCTTGGGAGCTGGTTAGAACCTTGTCATATACCCACAGAACCTGTGTCACCAATAATGGCTGTTAATAGCTCACACTTAGAGTCTCACTACCCCGAGTCTTGATGGGAGCAATTTGCACTGCATTGGCACCGAGCAAGGAGACAAAGAAATATCTGCTTCTGCACAAACTGCAAGTGAAATAAACTTGTTTTGGTGCAGGTTTCTTTGTGTATCACCACCATTTGATGACATTATTATGAAAGGAATTGTATGAGTGGGTATGCAAGTGCCTAATGCTATACAGGATAATTTTCCTGGACGTATGAAAATGAGTACAAAGTGCATCCTGAACTTGTAATAGTTGACAAGGTGGTATTCTCACTAGACACTCACGTGGAGGCAGCTGAACAGGTCACAAGTGCATTGCTGTATTTTAAATGCAACAAATGTCAGGCTGCTTTCTTCCATGTCTTATTTTAAAATAAATAATAAATGCATTGCTTTACTTCCTGACAGCCTAAGAATCCAAACACCATGTTCAGTCAGCTGACAGACTTTTAAGCTAATGATCCATATTATTATCCTCAGCAATCAATTATTAAAGAGGAACCACAGATTAAAAAACTAGTCCCTGGCTCACAGTAACCATCAAGGACATCGTGCTTGTGGCCAAATCCGAATGTTAAAGCTGAAGGTGCTCCACATGTTTTTTATAACTTTTCAGGTTTGCAGTGCAGCAAAATTGTCCCATAAATTACAATATAATCTATCCATTTATTGGATTCATCATGAGAAAAGCTTTGTCTTGTCCACCTGAGCTGTATTGTTATTATGCTTAGTTCTCTTACCTTACTCCTCTGTCATATGGGTAGAATTAACAGATAGGATTTTTTTTTTTTTTTAATTTTACAAGAGTCAATGTCCTAATTAAGAGATATTGCCTAAGTCCATCAGTATGTTTTCTCCAAGCTCAGTTAAAAAAAAAAACAAAACAGTAAAAGACATAGCAAAGAATACAAATCACATGCAGTTAAAGATCTTAGATCTGAGTATAACCCACCAGTAATTTTTCATAAAGGAGAATTGAGAGTCCTTATTGTCTTCTGCAACTGTACATGGAAGGTCCTTTTGCTGTCTTATGGACCATTATAAAATGTCTCCTGTTTTGAACCTACTTACTAAGTGCAATATGAGTTTTTTCTGTTTTAGCTATCCATGATAGAGTAATAAAATTACTTTTAGCCTCACATTCTTCAAGATCTGACTTGAGTATAGAGCATGACATTGCTCAATCCATCATATTGCTGGATCTACCTCTTATGAAAGGAAGGTTTATTATTAGGGTTTAGTATTATGTCATTGTCCTCAACAATTAGTTTATCTGCAACCTTTTTACTAATTATATGAGCAGAGTACCTAAAAATCTCCCTTTAGGGCTGTGCCCTTGTAACAGCGTGATTTATTTGTTTGTTTAAGTGTGGAGGAATAATGCAGTGTTGGTGCTGGGTGACAGTTCTGATGTTCATATTCTGAGGCAAGTAGAGATGCAGACTCCCTGCTGAGATGCTCTTTCTCAGGTTTTGCCCTGACTCTTCTCTATGCTGCAACCAGTTTCTTTTCTAATACTTAAAGAATCTTTTTCTCAAAACTTGTACTTGTGAAAATGTAGCACTACTCAAAGCTGGGAAGAGAAACATATCATTTCAAATATGCCTTTAAGAATGTCAGGGGGAAGTTTGAACATCATTAATCTGTAGCTGCTGAGACACTCTGTTCTTCTGAGCTTCCCCAGGCTGATCTTCCGGAGGGTCCTGCATGCACAGGGTGTGAAGAGAAACATCTGCTAGGGGAGGCACCAGAAAGATGTTACAAATACAAATATAATCAAAACAGAACTCAGGCTGCTGCTAAAGAATCTTTAGATTTATGAGTGTGTCTTGAATTTTTCCCTAGGTGTGGTAGGTGACATGCAGCCACACAACCTTTACCACCTTGTCACCTTGCCTCCTTGTCTCCACCCTTGCTGGCCACATCAACAGCTGCCTTGCTGAGCATGAAGGAGGTTGAGAGGAAGTGTGAGGGGGATGTGGGGAGGCAGGATTTGAAGGCAATTCAGGTTTAGGATGGCTTCAGCTGACCTTGAAAACACCCTCAGACTTTTCTGAGGAAATTTCATGAGAAATACCTCAGAGAAATTGTGTACTATGCACTTCTGAGTGATGGATTTCAAAGAGACTCACAGGTCGATTCTTGCTATGTGTGTTGTGCATATATGTGTGTGTGTGTGTGCCTGTTGAATAGATTATCCATCCAGTCATGGGAGAAGAAAGATTGCTAGTCAACATGTCTATTAACAGATGTGAAGTTGCAGTTTACATTTCCTAATGTCTACAAAATCGAGATAAATGCAGCTCTGCTAATTAAAATTTCAAAGTGAAACATACTTTGTGGTATCTCTGCTTCATGTGGGTTTGAGGTTTTTTTCCTTCCTTTTAGCAATATTGTTTAAGTTTTATAGAGGCTTGACTCTGCACTGAGTCAAAAGCCCACTGATTTGTTTATTAGCATGTGCATCAAGCAATCTCGCTGCACTCATTCAGAAAATAGGAATTAAGATGATTTGACAGCCCTCCAATTTTGCTTTCAATGCTATCGATTCCTTTTATCAAGGCTGTGCTGTTCTGTGCTCAACCTTGCAAAAGGGAATGATGGCACACTTGCTCTAATCAAATTTCATTGTACATTCACTTCATGTAATAATAAATTTGGCTATCCAGATCAATTTTGGCCCAATTTCCTCTCATGGGATGCAATTCAATGATTGCTTTTTTATTTTTCTTTTAAGGACCATTGTTTGATCCATATAGGGCTCTTTTTTTTTTTTTTCCTTTTTAATCCCCAAAATATTGACTAAAATAAGCTTCAGAGTTATTCTATACGTTTATGATCGCTTTGGGAAAAAGTATGTGCTTGATTTTGGTAGCTCTGAGGATGCTGCATGGTACATAATGAGAAGGACTTTTGTAACGGCTTTCAAAGTACTCAGTAAGTTCATAGAGCCTTCTTGAATCAACAGTTTAGGTACAAATACTTCCATACATGTGCAGTTCTAGAGAACTTGCAAATGCAAAGAGCGTATTGCATACTTTTCTAAGCAGAATTGCAATGCATCTCAATATTTTCTTCAGTAACCTCATAAAAGAATCATTATTTGACAGCAAACATTGCAAATGAGGTCAGTGAACTTTTTATATATTTTTTTTGCCCATAGAAATTAGAGGTGAAAGAGATCTCTTAGGTCAACTAGTTCCTTCTCTGTCTCTTCATCAGTTCAAAAGGCCACATCACTGTTGCAAACCTGTGTTAGGGAAAAGGCAATATTGGGCCTGCCTATTAATAGATATTGCTGGTGAAAGTGCAATAAGAAACAAAATTTTCACTGTCCTGTGGTGACTGAAAAAAGCGTCCAAAATCTCTTGGAAGTAAGGAGGGAGAATAATTAAGGGCAAAGGCTTGTTAACTCTGTAGTCAGATCACAGGCTGATCCAAATGGAAAATAATGCAAATAACACCTCTGTGGAGCTGGGAGAGTTGATCTTGGATTAAAGATCTGAGGCTTACAACTAAGCTTCATTTAGCATATAATGACATAACAGTTACATGATCCACAAATGTTTAGTAACTAAGTCCATTAATACAGTTGTTAAGTGAAATCCACTTAAGCGTATGGATTGTAAATACATGAGTATGGGAAGGAGTCTCTTAAAGCAGCTATTCTCAGTGCATTATAGAACATTTAGAGCCTAGTTAACTATGATTGAGGAAAATATCACTGTAAATTTGCACAGTGGCAAAGATTCCTATATGGAACCTGTGGTCTTATTTTCAATTGGTTATAAATCATTATGGTATGATTAGCAAAAAACGACAGAAAACCTGCTTCCTTAGTTACAATTAGGATTAAATAAATCTATCCAGCAGGATACAAGACATCTTGAAACTTTGCAGGTGTTATATTGTCTTCTGTTGAACTGTAACTGAATGTTCTTAAGTCAGTCCTCAGCAAAAGTATAATAGAGTTGGAAAGTTTCCTTATTTAACATCAAATTTTAATAATTTGTTAAAAAAAGAGAAAAGCATTAATACACAGCTTTAAACAGTCATGGTTTCTGTATTTGTTATTCTCCTTTCTCTGTAAGAGAATATTTCTTAAAATTCCTTTAAGTTTTAAGCTTCTGTATTTCACCTGATTACTTTTTTCCTAGTTATGCTATAAGATTGATTGGATCTTGTTGCTTGAACAGGAATTAGTTAACCAATATAACATACTTTAAGTGACTAGGTAAGAACCTAAAAGGATTTTTATACAAGTAGGCACACAAAAATTGAAATTATATCTTTAAGGCGGTCTTCCCAGTTTGATTTTTGTTTTTTTTCTCAAAGAAGCTTAAACACCATAATCATGTGTTCTAGACATTAAAAAAGTTGTAGCTTAAGTTGCAGAAAGGACTTCCATGATATGTGTCCCCAGTGACGAGTATGAATTAAGATTCTATAGTGTAACATGATCACAACCATGGCAGCTTGAAAGACACATACTTTTCTGCCCTCAAAGTACATGGAAAAAATGCTTCTTTATAAATGACAGATGTTAAGAAATAATCTGTCTTTTCACTACAGCTGGACAGAAAAGGCAAAAATTAAAAACCTTCCTAGATGTGTTGGATTAGAAAACGCATTTTAAGAAATCTCGGACTTTTTATTACAGTACCTGTATGTATTAGTCAAAGAAACCCCACAGTAAACAAGTTCAAGTATTACCAGTGGCACCTTAGGGCTTTGCAGAGCTACTTGTCTGGAAAAGTAAGTTTACTTTGACAGAATACTTAACAGCATTTGTTAAGCCACAATGAAAGCTATAAGCTATAATGAAACAGGCTTGGCAAGCCTGTCTGAGGATGAGCTTCCTTCTCTGGGCTTAACTCTATTTCAGTGTTCTCGTTTATCTCTCCAGTGAATGCAGGCACCCTTCATGGTCTGACAGATATTCTGTCCTTGCCAGGTAGCTGCTGCTTTTAGGCAGTAGATGCCAAAACAATTCAGAGATTAATGGGAAAATGTCCATAAATTATAGTACAACCTCTCCACTTTCACAGAAAATGTAAGATCTTTGGGATGTTTAAATGCTGTAAAATGTCTTGATTTGTTCGGACACTTGCACAATTATTAATACAGACAGATGTGGAATACACAGACAACAAGCATCTAAATTAGCTTTGAGGGGAATTAATACAAGAAGCTGGCAAAATATTCCCAGTGAATAAATTAGTGTGACAGTTTATTATGATTTCAATACAAGATTACCAAGTGCATATCTTAAACATAGGTCTCAAAACCTGCAAAAAGAAAGCTAATATCAAATGATGCAGCAAGGAAATCCAACCAGAAAGCTACACCTATTAGGCTCATAGACATTCCCAAGGTAGGACAACACTTGTCAGCCTGAATAAACCATTAAATGTATTGTTTTTTCCAAGCCTTTAATTACAGTTGGCATTCCCGAGTCAGTGCTGGAGGCAACCATCCCGTTGAAGAACATAAACCTTTGTGGGAGGAAACAGCAGAGACCATAGCCTAGTTTCTAAAGTGCATCTAAATCACATTAGTAGGAGAAAAAAGCTGTTCCACCTTGCGTGATTTACGCATGTAGGTCCAGCCTCAGCTGGACACTCTGCTCTATGGGTTTGTAACACCCCTCAGATTCACAGTGTCTGTGGAGTTCAGCTCCTGTCACCGCCTGTCACCTGGCAGCACCCAGACCTCTGCAAAACTGACTCTGTGGGACTCAAATGGAAATTTCCTGGTGTCATAGCCTGTAGGTCCTTAGCCAAACAGGTGATAGCAAGAGTCACCCAAACAATGGCATCTGATGACTCCAGCACAGTCACACAAGCTGGAGATGTCACGTCTGCCCCTAAGATGCGGGTCCAGTCACCTAGGTTTGATTTCATCACTCTTACTAAAAGGGAAAATTCTGGTTTTCCTAATCCTTCAACTTCTCCAGCTCATTCTTCAGCATGTGTTTGAATCTCCCTGTGCTGCTTCTGCTCCTGCACCCACAACTCCCATCACCTTTGCTGCTGGCTTTTGGCAGGCGCTTGGGCTATTTCCTCTCCCCAAACAGAAAACCAGAGAGCTATGATACACTTTGAACAGCGTTGTATGCTGCAATACACTAGATCTTATTTGAATTTTTGTGGCTAAGCCTCTTCTCTGGTTGAAACTTGTCACAGCTCCTTTTAAAGACTGAATTGGTTCATGCCTGCACTCAGACAGCAGCTGCTGTCTTTAATGCCAGCCATGAGCCTGTGTGACATCTGTAATCTGTATGTGCCTATGTAGCTCAGGGCTGTCATGTGAAAGTGCCAGGCTGGTGCTGTGTCACCTCTTCAGCTGGTCCCTCAGCCTCAGCAGGGGCACACTGGTCACAGCCTGGCCAAGCCTGGCTTAGTGTCCATTTCCTTGTTCTCTCTGGACAGGCATCACCCAGGCTTTTCCAAAAGAGCCAGCCACTGGTGAATGAGAGGAGGGCTCAGATCTCTTTCTGAATGTTAGAAATCAGGAAACAGGGAAGCGTGGAGAGGAGGGATTAGAGGAGATTTGGAACCAAAAGGAATCCATGGGCAATCTGGTAGAAAATGTTGTTCTCTGTGAGTTCAATTTGTGGAGAATGACATGCTGTGAGTTTCAGTCCCATCCTGAGGGGGCTTTTTAAGTGAGATAGGTTAATGGCTGGAATATAAAGATGAAGAGGGTGATCTCTGTTTTAGACTGGAATTAAGCATGATTTTCTTTTCTTCACCGTCTCGGTCTTAACAGACACCCAAAGACATCATACATGTATTGTTTCTATGTTTTATTTTGTTTAAAAGAAAATGGTAATACTTTATTTTTAGTTTTGCCTTTAACCTTTAGTTAAACCTTTAGTTTATGTTAAGTGTGTTGGATTAAGCAAGGCATATGAGCACGGGGACCCGGGCACTTCTCAACTTCTCATTTAGCAGAATATTGGGAAGAGTGAGTGAAGTTGTACAAAAACTAGAATGCTTCAAGAGCTAAAGATGAAAAAAAGCCCAACAGTGTATCTTATTACTTTGTTGAGTACTCCAGCATAATCTGCATTAGAAATACATTTTGAAGGCAGATCCATGTACAGCAGGATAAAAAAACCAGTCAGAGTTGTGGGAGTTTTAATATTCCAACTTCTTCCTCCTGTTCATTTTAAATGAGAAATGTTTCATGAAGACTGAAGTTTTATTTTATCAAATAATAATTTAGCAAAATTAATTGATACAATACATTTTAGTGCGATTTTTAATCTATAAGAATGTCTGTCCTTATCCCTTGCTCAATATTTTTTTTGTGGCATACTTAATTTTAGATCCATGACCTATGATCTTTAATAGACTTTCTGACAATAATGATTAGGATAGTGGATATGAGGTATCAAATTATCAATAACCTTCTTCTCTGAGATAATACTAATGAATCATCATCCGATAGGGATATTCTGCTTAAAACATTGATCATTAACTGATTTACATTTTCCATTAAAAATCCTGCATTTGCCTTTCTGCCATTTTTGTAGAAAATATTTTAAAATATGTACTGGTGATTGTTTTTTAGCTTGCAAGGTGTTTTTCATGAAGTTTTCTTTTTTTTTTTTTTTTCTGAAAGCTACAACTAAAAACCCATTGGCTTGCAGTCCCTTATTTCTCCTATAGCTTTTGTTGGAATCAAAACTTTCACATGAAACATTTAAAATGTAGCTTAAATACGCATAAATGAAACCCATGTGTTGAACTCTGCCTGGCAATGCATGACATTTGTACAATTCTCATTATATTCTGGGAACAAATGGACCTTAAGATCCCACTGGAAACCTTGATTAAAAAAGTGTGACTAAGATAGGCTCCTTAAGGATTATTGACGTTTAATTTAGCATTTGATATTAACTATCGAAAGCCACATCAGGAGAAACTAAACATTGCTTTACTCTAAGTAGTTTTCAAAGAAAGAGGAGATTTCACGATTGAAACTTTTTTCATCCTGAATGCCTCAATTAGCATATTTTAACAGTCTTTAAAACCTTGAAACATAATTGGAACTGTAATAAAATATTCCACCTTGAGTGCCAAATGAAACCCTTGCAAACCGCTTTAATTTCATTGTCTTTGCGACTGTAACAGATTTGAGAAAGTCTCATTTTAACCAAATTTATCCTCTGCTTCAAACTTGCACAGGATGCATATTAGGGCTACTAACTTTCTGCAAAAAAATACCATGACAGGCACGGTCCCTGCTGGCATTGTCTTAAACCAGTGTCTGTAGACATTCTGTTCTTGCACATTTAGGGAGCAGCAGTTTTGCCTGCAAATCATACATGAGTTTATTAAACCAAACACTGTTTTTGGGCTGAACATTCCTTTCCACAAGTTTCATAGGGCAGTGCATCCACATACTTTCTTTGAAAACATCCCATTGTCTCACCACTTCCTTTATGGCTAAGAATTTAATGATTACCACAAAATAATTACTGTCATTTGCCACCCAATTGTGATTCCCATTGAAGTATGGTTTCTAAAATAGTTCATGTGGTGAGCCTGGAGTTAAGCAGAACAAAGGAAGAGAGGGGTTGCACTCGTGGCTGCTTCTGCTCACAGCGATTCCCTGTCATAATAACTCTGTCATAAACCCCACCATAACCGCTGGGTGGTGATCCATCAATGTTATCACAAGGAGGGAGATTAGGGATAACCTTGCTGGCCTGAAACACTTGTCCTTTCTCTCAGGAAGAGAACTGCATGGAGGGGAATCAAGCAATGTTTTCGGAATCCTGGGATGGTTTGGGTTGGAAGGGACCCTAAAGATCATCTCATTCCAAGCCCTGTGCCGTAGGCCGCTAGACCAGGTTGCTCAGAAGCCCATCCAACCTGGCCTTGAACACTTCCAGGGATGGGGCATCCACGACTTCTCTGGACAACCTGTGCCAGTGCCTCACCACCTTCACAGTATTTTTTCTTAATCTCTAATCTAAACCTACAAACCCACTCTCTGTCAGTGTGAAGCCATTCCACCTGTCACTCCATGCTCTTGGAAATAGTCTCTCTCCATCTTTCTTGTGGGCTTCCTTAAGATGCTGGAAGGCCACAATTAGGTCATTCCTAAGCCTTTTCTTTTCCAGGATGAGCAAACCCAATTCTCTCAGCCTTTTTTTCTGTCATGAGACTGGGAGCAGATGCTCCATAGAGTGGCTTACCTACTAAATCTTCCCCTAAAGGAATGGATTTGTTCCTGTTAATTACTAGCTAGAAAGAGTCACAGAGCTCTACCCAAACTCATGCACAGTGAAAAACACCTGTTTGCCTTAAGGTTTAGAAAATAAATGTCCCTAGGTCTGTATCAGAAAAAGAAAACTAGATAGGGTGATTTCTTTCCAAATTTTCTTTCTCAGATCATATTCTGTCTCAGTTTGGTGCTAGATCTTCAGCATGGCAAGGAGGGATAGCACCCAGAAAAAGAGGCCTTTTATATAAAGTCAGCCTTCTTTAAAAAAAACCAAACTTCTTTAGAAGTTACAACTTTAAACCAAGTGGCATATTGGGAAGTACAAAGCTAACAGTTTATTCTCCAAGCCATATGGAAGGGTTTTCAGCAGCTGAGGATGGGAAATCGTGTAGAAGACTCTGACAGGCTAAGTAAAGCAAACTAAATCCCTTGCACTTAAACACCATTAGGAAATGCCTGATGCTGGATCACCAGTTTGAGGTGTGAAGGTGGGCTGCATGCTGACACAGGTAATAAATGGAATAAAGCATTTCAGGAGTGATAGGATTAATAATGTAATAGCTGACTTCAGAAGGCTTACCGGCTTTACCTGAGGGGAGACTTGTCCCAGATATTGAACCAAGTCAACATTGGCAACTCCATTATTTTTATCATTATTTATATTATTGAAAGAAGCTTTTGTTAAAATTAATTTATCTTTACAGAGGACAGAGTGGTTTTAACTAGAAAGGTACTTACATTTTCTCTTAAGTTTATCCCAGAACCTGAGGGGGAAGGATCTGTGGGCTTGGCTGTGCACTCTGAAAGGGTGGAAGCCATCTTTAACACATTGATTCTGTTCAAATAGCATTTTGTCCCATTATCCCAAAGAAAAAACCAAAAAACCTTCAAAGTATTTTGCTGTATTTTCTTTATATTTCCTACTGTTGAATCATATAATCAGTAAAACTGATCTTTTTCTCCATAGTTTCTACTCTGGAAATACAAATACTGTATGAACTGAACAAATATAAGAGAATATTTTTTCTTCTTCTTTTTGCTTCTTCCATCCCACCAAGGGCACGTCAAGCAATATTTAACCTCTAGAACCCAACCTTTAGCTATCAACCATGACAGATATCATGTATGCTTTAGTTTTGGCCTGAAATAGGATCCCTTTTAGGCTAGTGGTTTCCAGCAAGTCACTGAACTTGTGAGGAAAATGTACAGAATATATGATGAATTTCAATTATAAAATAGGATTTTTTTAAAATTATTTTCAGAGTTAGGCAAATATTTAATTTCAGGTCAAATAAAATTGCAAGTTAATCAAATAATACAAAGAAAAAGTCATGAAAATACAGAGAAAAGTTCCCAAACGATCACTTTATAGTAACACTTCGCTTTTTGTAGTGGACCTACATCCCAAATAAAATTTTAAATAAGGAAAAAATAGCTTTCAAGGTAGCTAAGGAGCTAAAAAGCGGGACTGCACAGCCATTGTTAAGCACATAGAGTATTCCTGAGAGATGTGTGTGTGTGTGTGTGTGCACAGCCACGGAGTCCATATGCCTGTGTACAGACAGTGGGTATCTGTACACGTGTGTATGCGCATGTGAATGCTTTATCACCACATTGGCAGGTATGCAGGAAAACCTGAACACAAATCAGCCTTTTTCTTAGTGCTCTCTGTACTGGCTGAACAGCTCTGGGGTTTGGATCAGAAGTGAAATAAGGCAGTTTGGGTCTTGTCTTAGAAACAAGGGGATTAAAGTTGAGTTTTAAGCTAAAGTAGGTTCAGAATAGCTTTCTCCAAACTGCTGTGTCTGCCTACGAGACAGATTGCTACTGAACATGCCAAGCTGACCTCATTCTCTACTCTGCTGTACAAACTTAAATACTCTGATTTTAGAGCAGAAGTCCTCATCTAGATGAAGGATTACATTTTTCCAGGATATCAGCTTTGTACGAATCAAGCTGTTGTGATTTTTTTTCTCTCTTAGTCTCCAAAATATTTGAAAAATACATTCAAAATTGTTGCCCTGCCCTTCTTTTCCCTTTACATTCCTGCCAATTTTCTGTTGAAATCAATGTCTGCTTCTTTTTTGCAGTTTTAGAAGCTTATTACTTCAGGAAGTGACTTTGTTCTCCCAGCATAATTCTGTTTGCTATACCCATTTTACACCCTCAGCTTATGCCGTGTGGCAAACCCATGTCCTCCAAGGGGATCTTTAGTAAAGCTTTTTAATTCACTCTTGTGTCACCTGTTTCCTACTCAAGATTGTCCAGAAAGTGCCCATGCATCTCACTTCCTCCAGCAGAGAGCTCAGTTAAGTTCTGAAAAGGTGGACCCAAGTACCAGAGTAACTTCTAACAGAAGTTTTATTGATTATGAACTTGAAAATATAAGAGACTTTTTCTTCTAAGCTCATATTTATATCCCATAAATTAGAAATGTCTGTCGAACATGGGAATGACTCTCAGATTATGAAGCTTTAGTTTTATGCCTTAGAAATCTATTAACTTAGCTGCATGTAATACTTCAAGGAATGTTTGGTCATTGAATTTTTTAGTAAGAACTTTTTATTTTGTTGTAATAATGTTTGAAAATGAATTGATTTTTTTTGTTCTTCAAGTACTTATAATTTCATTTGCTGAAAAGAAAGTTAACTGTGTCTTTCAAAACCTAACTAGGACAAATAAAGGAGAGTAGATTTCATTAAACCACCTCTAATGTATCCTAAAACAAAACATCTTCATAGGAACTCTGGCAAAACATGCTATTCACTTTTACAAGACCAAATGAAAGTTTCTTTTCCAGCTGTATCTCAGAGGATGACCTGTATAAGTCTCTGATCCTGAGGTAATCTTGTTTTCTAGGAGAGCTCATGTAAATCTAGGTTTATTATCTCAAGTTAACCAACCCTTTGTTTTCCTCTCTAACAGATGTATGAGATCTGTGGCAGTAGGCCAACTGCCATCCTTGAATTTAAACATTTGCTGAGCTATTGCTGTGGGCTGGACTAAGTTGAGTTCTGAGTATTTAAAAATCTTTCAGCCCATGACTGTTTATCTCTGTTTCCAGGTAGTATCTGTTTCTACAGGCTTTATAGTAAACAGTTACTGCTCTTTGCTTAGCTGAGAATTATCCCTGTTACTTTACCCATGGTTTCCTTGTGGTTGCAGTTTTGCTGATCCCCCATACTGATGTGCATGTCTCAGTCTCTCTACATATTTTGGGGATGCTCAGAAGGGGCTGTTACCTTCTCCTCCATACACAACCACAGGACCTGATTTTCTTCTTCCACTGTACCTCAAAATGCAACATCCCAGCCAGTACCAGCTGCATAACTGAATTGGATGCTGTTTAAAACAACCTCTATTCCTTTGGCCTGAGGCTGCAGTCATTCTTGACAGCAGACAGGATATTCTCTTTCTGGGCAACGAGGATTTTTTAGATTCCTCCAGTGCAAACCCTAACACCAGAGTGAACCATGGGATCACTACAACATGCAAACAAGGACACCTGTATGCCTGATAAGCAGAGCTCTGGGTGTGCAGCTGCTGGTTTGTTTCCCAAGCAAGTTGGCAGGTTGATTAAGATGGGGTGAATTAGGAGGACAATCTGTTACAGAAAGTGGACACCCCATAATTAAGATGCATTTTTTCCTCCGCACTATCTCTGCTCTTACGTTTATTTCTGTATTTCAGTTTCATTCTGTGTGTCTGGTTTGAATGAGAAATGTTCAGTCCACCTGGTGCTGTCAGTTGCGAGTAATGTCTGTTTACTGTGTGCATTAAATTAGGCAATTAACTGCTTGAATGTATTTGTACAGATAGCCAAGTAAAATTTTATTATAATACCTGGCTGGCAAAAGGTAAAAGGTAAAAGGGCTTGATTGACTTGGATTAAGGTTGCTCTGACTCTGTACACTCATCATATTGCATCTGCTGACATGCAAGTCTTTTGGGAAAAAATCCCATGTTGTGGATGGAGAGCTATTAGAGGAATGGTTATGGGAAACCATACAGCAAAGCTCTCAGAAACACCACTAAGTTCTTGCCTCTAATGCTTCTGGCTTTGGCCCTTGCAGATTTGAGAAGCACTCAAATTAAGCTATAGGCAGTTACAACAAATTGAAACCCCACGTAGCTTAAATCTGAAAGCGTTTAAGATCAGGTAATAAGGCTAAATTCAGGTTAGTCTGGCTGTGTCAATAATTTCTAACTTAAAAGTTGCTTGTCACACTGAGGTGGTGCCAGAGCTGACACACGATATGGAGGAGGATGAAGCCAAAGACAAGGCTCCTCTCGAGAAAGGCTCTGGGCCAGATTTGCTGCTGTCACAAGTGGCATCTTTCCCTTAGTCTCAGCTCCCATAGAAAGTGGGAGAAAAAAGAATCTGTTTCAAGACACTTCCAAAGAGTGGGTAAAATCTGCCACGACACAAGGTTCTTTGACTTTATAGTGTAATAATCAAAGCCCTTATATCTCCCAAATATATTAAAATATATGCCTCTTAAAACTTTAAAGTGCTTGGCAGAAGAAGATTTAAACACAGAAGTGCAATATTTCTAATTCTTCCTTGGAATCTGGAAGGATAACTCTCTAATAATTAAACATTTTCAGAAATTAACCAGTAATATAATTTTAATGATATGGTTAATTTTTAATTAGAGCAGATGTGTTCTGACATTTACTGGAACCATTGTACTTTTGCAGAGCATTTCATTATTAACAGCAATTTACCAATTTACCTATTATTTGTGCACACACATGCCAACAACATTTTTATGTTTCTAAAGAAAGAAAATCACACCTGAATCCCAGCACATGCTTCTTATTTTGTTTGAGGGGTTTTTTTCCCCTCTTCTTTTTTTTTTTTTTTTTATTATTTTGGGTTTTATGATTTGTAGTTAAACATTTCCAGGAGGCCTTTACATAATTCAGTGTTTTTTTATTAATTTCCCCCAGGAAAAAAAAATTGAAATAAAAAAAAAAATCTAGAGAAACAGGAAGGTGGTTTTGCCAGAATCAGACCCTTGTGAACAAGCCACTTCCTCATCTGAGTTCACAGCCAATTACTTAGAGTTGAGAGGGCTGAATTTGGGTCTTCCTTGCAGCTGTAAGCAGGAGAGTGGAATAGCTTTGCCTTTGTGCTGTGTAACAAAGCTCAGACCTGGATTCTGAAGCAGTATCTCCATCCTCTCCAAACACAATGCAGACTTGGAAGCCAGCACTCAGGAATACCTATTCCTGGTACTCAGATCATGCTTTTCACCTTCTCAACAACAAAAAAAACTGAGTGAGACCAGTGCAAAAAATACAGCTATTCATTAGAGAATTAAGGGGAAGCAATGCTAGATATTGAGATTTCAGCAATTCAGTGGTCAAGGAGGCCAGTCAGTGGCAATGCTGGTATCTTGGGTCTTGATATCAACATTGACTTTTGGTCCTAAACTCTTCAAAGATTCTCAAAACCTTTCCCTGACAACGCTTTCCTGGACATAGTTGTCTTTTAAAGCTAAGGAGTGAGTTTTCTTACTTACATTGCAGATCAAGCCAGCTGCTTCCTAACTTCCTCCTTGTCCATATGGAAAATAATTTTAGTTGTTTCAGAACTGCTTTGGTTTTCTTCTAAATATACTGTTTCCTAGACTAAACAACATCAATCTTTCATCCTTTTTGTGCGTCATGTTTTCTAAACAATTTGTCATTTGCATTGCTGTTCTCTGGACTGACTTCTTCCAGCTTATCCTGAGGGAATGCTAGAATCTCAACACAGTTCTCTTGCTGGGGTCTCAGCAGTGGAACCACCACCTCAGCATGTTCCCCAAACCACTCCTATCAACGGGACCTAATAGAAGAACTGCTTTCCCCCACTTCCCAAACATTGCATTGGGGGCTCCTAATGGATCTGCCATTTGTCCAGACTCTTTTCTGCAAGAGTGCTCCCTGTTCCCATTTTAGTGCTTTTGCATTTGTGCATTTAACTTTGTCTTTCCTAAGAATAGTACTTCATGCATTTGCTGTTGTTGAATTCCACCTTACTGATTCCAGTTATCCAGAGTGTTTGTGACCTAGGGATATCCAGAAATCTCTCAAATGTAATGGAAAGTAGCTCATAAGGCTGCATCTAGGCCAGATATCTGTGGAATCTCAGTAGAATTTCCGTTCAATTTTGAATAAAATAAAGAGAAAACTTTTCAAAGTGTGATTTTTGTTCTAAGCTCATAAATTTTTATAATATGTTATCCTTGAAAATAAAAAACATGGAACTTAGTAACATGAATTTTTTATGTAAAAATGAAGGTTTGATAGCTCAGTTCAGTTAGAGTAAAATTACTGTTGCATAATTTAAGCTAAAATTCCTTGGTTTTCTGAGTGTTGCTTCCCCCATCAGACAATCTCTGAGCAGATTTTAAAACTTCACATACCACTGCCTCCAGTGCCTACAGGATTTCAACTTTAATAAAATAGATGTGATTAGTAATACAGTTCAAATGCAGTTTCTTAGTTTAGAAAATTTGATAGACTGTAATCTGAGCTGTCTTGAGGATTTTTTTTTCCCTGCTGTGTCAAGCAAATTGAGCTCTTAGTCCTCATAGTCCCTGAGATTAGTGTTGGGATGTAGGTTTTTCACTTTTAGTCTGAACAATTCAGATGTCACCCAAATAAGTTATGACAAACATTTAACTGTGCTAAAGCTGCAAAAGAAATTAGTTTACTTCTTGTGAACTTGGATGGTCTTGAACTGGTTTTAAAAGCATCTTCCCACACAGTCCTCTGAAAATCTGGGAATTCTCCTCTAGCAGTGTAATGTAACTGGTCTGAGGCAGCCCTGCCCTTTTTCTTTCATTCTTGAAATTTTCATTTGGTTATGCTATGTGGGGCATAGCAGGCTGAGTGTTGAGGGATAGGTATTTATCTCTGCTTTCTCAAAAAAAAAAAGGCAAATAAAAAGCTTGGTTTGTGGCATGTAGTTTGGTTGGGACATTAGAACACAAAATGCTGATTTTAAAAAGGGTACTTCAGCACCCTACAGGCCCCTATTGGGTTGTCATTATTTACCTCCTTTGTTCTGAGCACTGTGAGGGTTGGGTTTATGAAGAAGCATCATGTATTTTTATTGAATTACTGGTGTCTCCAGACCCAGTGAAATTGGCTCCATTTTATGTGAACAAACTGTACATGCTAAGATTATTTAGTGTCATAGGAGCAGAACTTGTGATAGAACACCAAACAAGAAGAATATAAAAAAAAAATATTTCTAGATCTTCTAGATGTGATCATGTACTAAAACCAAAAGACTGGAAATTCAGCACAGAAAATTTCAGTGTAATTGGTGAATAAGTTTGTTGTGTGTAATGAGGTCAGCTATTCCAGAAAACATTTAAATAATCATAATATTTTTCTGCATATCTTGATCTGTCAGAATGTGGCAGATATTCTCAAAATGGCTGTTGTCATTTCTCTTGTTTTCATTGAACAAAGTACTGCTTTTAAAAAATGAATGAGTGCATTTTCCCAGAGTTTCCACCCAGCAGCACAAGAGGAAGAGCTGAAGATTCTTTTTGCCTGCTTTGGGAGTTTGTAGACTCAGGCAAAGAATCTGAAAGAGCCATCAGTGATACCCACTCCCAAAACTAAAACGAGTTGTTATTACTTTGATTGCTTAGTTCATCTCACACTTACCCAAGGCTCTTTCCTTCTAACATATTCCTTTCTAAAATTTACTGGCTTTCAAGCTGGGTTTGAAGTCACAGACACTTTTTTTCCCCCCATAATTACTAGCTTTTGAAGTTGGCTATGGTTTGAACCCTGCTTACTTCTGGTCTTCCTGGTTCATCTCTGCTTGAATTCCACTTTGCAGTCTTGCAGTGCTCAATCTGCAGCAGTTATTTTAACAGCCAGGTAGTTGTCAGAAACCTAGGAATTTAGCTTTTCAGCAGGATAAAACCAAATTAAATGCTTGACTGGAGTGAAGAAGCCACGTTATTCAAACACAATCTCTTACAATGACAGCAAAAGGATAAAACAAGTTAGCTGGGATTTTGATTTTGAGTGGTATAAGAGGATTGTTGAAATTAAGGTACTGAATTAATACAGCAAAGATTTACTTGTGAAAATTTCCCTTACTCTTAAATGTTACTGCTTTCTCCTCCTGTAAGGGCAAGTTGCTGGAGCAGTTCAGATGCCTCCTTACAAGAGTGATGGAAGTATTTTTACTCAACTCCAGGATGAGCCAGCCAGCTGGTATTTTGGGCCACAGCACAGGCCCATGGCTGATATCCAGGGTGGATTTGCCCCAGCTAGTAGATAAGCACCCAGGCACTCACTATGCCTCCCAGTGGGACACAGGAGAAAACAGGAGGAATGGGAGCAGGAAAACTCATGGGTCAAAATACAGACTAAGAAATCACCTACAAAGTACTGCAGCAGCCAAAACTGACTCGACTCAGGGAATTTAACTTAACTGGTTTTGCCAATTTGCATAAATATTTAATTACCTGTTCCAGTATTGGGAAACAAAGGAGAAAAACATTGAAACACCTTTCCTCCCACATTTACAGCTTTCACTTCACTCCAGACTCCTTTCCTTCTTCTTTTCTAGTATCTACTTCATTACTTCACAACCTTGCTAGAGAGAGATTTCCCTTAGTCCCTCCACTGAGCCTACGAGCAGTCCAGGATGTGGGTGGTGATTTCTCTCTTCCTGCTCCTCATTTCTCATTCTTCCTGCAATCTTGGATGGGTCCTCCACAGGCTGTGGCCCTTCTGTAGTGTGCCTGCTCCAGCACGTGGAGCTCCAGCAAGCTCCTAGTGACTTCAGCACAGGCCAGTGATGAGAAAACAAATGATATGGTGGGATATTAACAGGTGAAAAGTCATGGATGTAAATGGTTGCCTTTCATTTTTCTTCACAGGGAAGGTTTCAAATACAGTACTTGTACCAGCAATTTTATATTTTGAGGGCAAAGCTTGAATGTCTGCAGTGCTGTCGTTGAGACGTGAAATGCCACATCCCAGAGACATTCTCTTGTAGAGCAGAGCAGTCATTAGTGCTGGGTGTGACATTCCTACTACAGTGAGCAGAAGGGACTCAAGCTGTTTGTCTCTACTTTGTATATAAGAACTGGGATTCTTTCTATTTCCAGGGCAGTTTTCTTTATCTTCCCTTTCCAGGTTTCCCATTCAACATCCTTGTTTAACTGCCACTTTGCTGGATTCAACAATTTGGTGGGGGTTTTGGGGTGGATGTGGAAGAAGTCTGTTTCTGCATTTGAGTTAGAAATCTTTTAAAATTGTGCCCAATTTTTATGAAAGAGGAGGAAGGGAAACGTATTTAAATCGTTGTGGGTTTGTAGAAATCTTCTGATCAGGGATTGCAGCCTCCTGCTTCTGGCAAGAGCAAACTTCTCCTTCCTACATAGTTTTTGTCATCAGAAGCCACGTATATTTTTGAGAGAAGCTTTCTTCTTATGTGTTTGTGTTCATTTATTATTTCTGTGTGAGAGATTCCTCTTGTGTGAGAGAAATGTTGGTTCATTACCTCTTCTCTGAAGGTCTTGTTGCATCCTGGGTGAGCGTGCAGTAGCTTCTGTCTCTCTCCTTGAGCCTCTTTGAAGGCAGCTTGTACTCTGTCAAGTAACCCTGTGTCTCTTACAGACATGGTGATATTTCAGGGTTGCTAATACATGGGTTGTGCATTATTTAGAGAGACTGAGATGTGGGCTTGGTTCAGCCTGCAGCCAAATACTAACTTAAAGACTAGCATGACATAGTGAGAAATTCCTAATAAAGGGCGCTGAGCTATAAGAACAACTAGGAATATTACCTCCTCTGTAACTGGAGGCCCAAGGCTTTGTTAAAGAAAAAAAGAGAGAGGAGGTGAAAAAGGGAGAAAAGTAAAAGGAGAAAAAAAAAAAAAAGTCAATCCGATTATTACTGTAAAATTCAAAAGGTTGTTCATATCCAAACAGTAGGAGGTGGACAGATTAAAATTTTAGAACTGTAACAACATATCTCTTGGTGTGCTCTAGTTCAGCAAAGTGAACCTTGTAAGACTTGACATCCATCACAACATTTCCTGCAGTTACCACTCTGTTACTTAGACCAAATCCCCAGTTCTGGCTTGCAGACTATAATTTGGAGACATTAAATGACTACAATGTGGAAAGTATCTGATGATGTATTGTACTTCAGAATAATAAAAGTACTAAAATTGCAGCTTCGAGAACTAAATCAAGTATATAATTATCTGTGTTTGTAGGATTTCCTCTAAAATGGTTATGTTGTTTAAGCCGTGCCTTTCCCTTTTGTTAATAACCCATGTTCTTAGAAAGAGGATCATGCATTTAAAGATGTTCTTGGCACAAAACCCTACTCCCACCTCCTTTCCTTCCTTCTTGCTGACCCATAACAAATCTCCTGACTTTGATTTCACTTCACATTCAAAAGCAACTACAGAGGCCTTAATGAAAAAACATAATCCAAGTGCTTCATTTTCTTAGCTGCAATTCTCACATTTGGAGAGTGTCTTAGTGCCAAAATTCTTTCCTTTTGTTTTTCCTTAGTCTTTCTTTTCAGATGAGTGCTATCTGGCATTAAGAATAAGCACAGTAATTGAATGTTCAGAAGCTAGTGACTTAAGGGAGCTTGCCAACATACAGCATACAGTTTCTTTTATCACTTTTTTCCTTATCACCAAAAGGAGGGCTTTGCATGATCGGAATTGCTGTTCGGAATTGTTTTCTACTCTAAAGACATTTTATCCCTCCTTTTCTTCACCCTTAACTCACTGTCATTATGTTCTGGTTGCTGCCCTAGCATATCCCAAGGACTGTTTCTTCAGTATGGCAGGTAATTGTCCCTTGCTCTCCCTGGTTTTTAAGGCTGACTGCCCTGCCTGTGCTCTCTCCAAGCAAGGATCCTTTGAGACCAGTGAGGAATGAACCTTGAAAGCCTGAAAGCTTGTATACACCTTACAGACAGCACTGTTTGCTGGATTTACTGCCTCTGTGAAATTGCCCTGGAAATCTCAGGAGGTGACATTTTGGTAAGGGCATTGTGGAGGTGCTGCTCCTGGGCCTCTTGGGAAGGAAGAGGAAATTATGCAGAGTATCTTCCAGAATTTCACAGGAACAATGTAGGGCTAGGAGAATTTTTCTTGACATTAAAAAAAAAAAAAAA
>VXAD01003443.1:294758-361369 GCA_013399195.1 Dicrurus megarhynchus
AAAAAAAAAAGTAATGTTTTGCTTTCTCACATATATAAAGTAAGGAGTGG
Source organism: Dicrurus megarhynchus (assembly GCA_013399195.1). NCBI lineage: Eukaryota > Metazoa > Chordata > Aves > Passeriformes > Dicruridae > Dicrurus > Dicrurus megarhynchus. The sequence goes on from VXAD01003443.1 coordinate 294,809, forward strand.
TTTGAATGAGGTGAATGACCTTATTTTATCCATCCCAGTTTACACATTGACAGGACAAAAATTGAAGCCATGTGGATAAGTTAACACAGATGATTAATGTCTGCAGGCTGCCAGACTGGTCTAACATTAATTCATCTTTTTCCAGAAGCTACTTGGTGCTAAATTCTTTAGAATGTGGTTGAATTTTATTCCCCTTCAGAAAAAGAGCGTGTAGGTTTGTGGATTTCTTTTTGCCCTGTCACATTCAGTGGTCTACAAAAAATACTATTAACTCAGTAAGAATTTATTTGTATCTTTATGTGTAAGGAAAACCACAGCAGCTAGGGAAAGTCTGTATTATTCAGCATCAGAAATGGATATATTATAGTTTTGCTTGTGCTGGATTGGGTTATGGCATTACTAGCTTTTCTGTAAGATAAGATGAGTATTTCATATCTCTTAGGTAGAGGAGAGGGAGCTAGACCAATTTGCTGTAAGAGATACTATTTTGGGAAACATCAGACGGAAACAAAATTTAGGTTGGCAGGTACACCAGCAAAGCAGCAACACCACTGTAGGGTCCAGCATTCCCTAGGAGCTAAGAAACACTGCCTTGCACATTTTATTTCCTTTTTCATAAAACATCTATATCCTATCATCAGGCTGCTTGGACATGTATTTATTTTTATATGATACTAGATAGAAAATTTAGCTTAAATCCAGAGGACTCAGTCAAGTGTGATCAGATTCCTGTAACATGATGGAATAATTCTGCAACTGTTTGTTGAAATGTAGAAAGACAATTTACATTTGTTTATATTTTTCCTTACCACAGTAAGGATCAAAACAACCTGTAGTTGAAAAGGTTGACATTATTTATTGTCTTTTTTATTGTTGAACATTTTTACATGAACTATCACAACAGGTATTTATGAGGCGGTGATAATATTGAATTTACCCCTTGACCATAACCAAAATAAATTTAAGAAAAACAAGCAAATATTATTCCAGGCAAATCTTTCTATAGGCTGAGAAAGAAAAACTGGAAAGCTTAACATCATAGAGAAAGCTGCGGATATCATTATGCAAATTTCACTTTGCTCACTGACAGGCAAATATTACAGTGATAAACAGTTGTCTGTATTCATTTTTTTTTATAGTTTATGATTTTTTCCAAGTATGAATTTTAACATGGAATCCATGACAACTCTGAGCAAGTGTGCATTAAAGTGCATCTAGCCATTTCCACTCCCATAAAATGATATTTTAGAGTTACATTGGAGTGTTTGAGTACTACAGATGAAATCATGGGTATGAGGGGAAAGTGTGGCATAGGATTTGAAAATATTGTTGCCCTTTGGCTGGTCTATCCTTTTTCCAAGGAGGAAGAAGAATAGTAATCATCATTCTTCTTTTGTAATTGCCAAGCATTCCTGTAGCTAGAGGGAATGATTAGTCAGTTGCCTTTCAGCTCTTGGGAAGTGAATGCCAATACAATGTTCCAGAGCCTTACAGACTTACTTATTTTTTTTCTTCATGGAAACACTGGTTTTCTGAGCTTGTGCCTCAAAAAAACCGTGAAAGAGACAAAACGGCCGCTGTAGTGCAATGCAATTTTTCTAGCCTTGTTACTTAGCTTTGGCCCTAATATTTTTTTAAATATTGCTTACCAGAGTTTATCCAAGTTTCATAAATTTTATTTTCCTCCTACTGCTCCCTCATACTGGGAGTTTTATTGTAACAAGTAGATCCAATGCATTGAAGGTGCATTTCTGAAGGAGGAAAGTACCTCAGGTTACCCAAGACGTAACATCTTGTAGGACAGAGATTTTCTATGCTGTTAAATTAAGATAGACCTTTTCCCTTTTATGTGCTTGTACAATGCTTGATAAAAAAGTTTCTCAGTCACACATAAAAATCCTTCTTATAACTTGGTTCAAACTGTTTCCAATTAGATTTTAATGCCAACTTGCAATTAGATAAAGTAATATTTATCAATATGGCAATACCATCATTTCTCTGTTGTCAACTTTAAAAGCAATTGTCATAATATTATATTGATTCATAGTTATTCACAAGCAGTTATGCAGGCAATCACCTACAGCACTATAGGAGAAAATAAAATTAATTTATTTCCCTCTCCTCCAGCTAGTTATTATTATTTTGCGTACAGGCATTAAAACTCTCCCTCCTGTAGACCTGTGTCACAGGCACTCAGAGATCTATGTTGTTTTAGAGTATTAGTTGGGTTCCAGGCCAACACCGTTTATCATTTTATATCCAAATCCATGTGCCATTTTGCTGATGAGATGTAGCCCATTCAACTAAACATGTGAGGAATAGATATTTGCAGTATGAGAGGGGGAAAAAATGTGAAAGATCTGCTCAGCTGTTGATGTTTGAGTGTGAAGCTTGTTAATCTCTGTAACACGCTGGTAGTACAAAGAGAACACAGTTCTTTACTGGTAAATAAGAGGTTGGGTCCTTAACTGCTTCGGGGCAGGTTATACCCCCTTGCTGGTAGTAAAATCCTTGGAAATTCTTATGTAGTAAGGGAACTCAGGATGAGTATAAAGGAGCTTAGCCCTATATTTTCATCATGCATAATTGCATTTTTTCTCATTAAAATCCCACTCTGATTCTAATTAAATTCATAATTGTTCTGCATTTGATGCTATAAACTGTTGTGTAGTGTTGCTGGGTGCTATTTAACAGATGTCATCCTCCCCCCAAGAGGCAGTGGTATTTCATTGCTGTGTGAATTGATCCTTCAATGTGAAACCCGAACAGGTCCCCAGATAGCCAAGCAGGAAGGGGGATATCATGAACTAGCAAGAATGAATAAATGAGGTAACCAAAGAGTGTCTCGCAGAATGTGTGAAATGTAATTCCTTGCACTTCAATGCATTTTAAAAGAGTAATCTAGTTTTCTCATTCTATTTTCTATTCATAATAAAGTTAAAAATTCATAGTGATACTTCAACACACAGTTCTCAGGCTCAGGCTTACAAACAATTTTTAGACATTTGCATTAGGTTTTTTTTGTTGTTGTTGTTGTCAGTTTTTTTTTCCAGTATAGCTGCAACTAGTTTGACTCTTACACACACAGAGCTGAGAAAGTTAGTCTTGGCTTTTTTCAGAACATCCTTTTTTTCAAGTGTGTTAATTGCATTCACCACCACTTCCCCTCCATCTGTGGCAGATATACGTGTGCTCCTAACACTCTTCATCCTGTTTGCTTCAAAATAGCTGTTTGATTGTTTCTGAATTTATTCTACCAAGTTTTCCTGCCATCACACTCAACATTTACCTGGGGACTCACCCATATCCATCTCTGATCACATTCTTCTAGTATGAATTCCCAGTTTAGCAAATCCCACAGAAGCCTCCGGGTCTTCAATCGGCTCAAAATGACTTAATTTTTAATTTATATAGCTCAGACTTACTACTACTAATCTGAGTAGGGCCTTATATAAGTTGAAGGACTGAAACACTGAGGTACACTAAATAATATAATTATGCTTTGCAGAAAAATGGCAGTAAAAAACTAAGAGAGAACAGCAGGATGTCAGTGGGTCAACATTAATTTCTAGTTCTTTTTTGTATAGCAATAGATTGAGTCTCAAGATGCTTTTAAATTGCTTCAGGATCCTCGAAAATAGTTGTGTTATGAAATGCATGTTATTATTTACCATACAAACTATGACCAAAATCCTATCTTCTCTCCCATTCATATGCAAATTCTGGGGAATTTCAATAGGAGAATAAGGTTGAACATGTTCTATTCTGAACATGCAGTTCTTCTTAGATATTAAACTTATTCTCAATCCCTTGTTCACATTAGTCAAAATCCAATATACCAGAGAAAAATCTGTCCAAATGGAATTGCCTCAAAAGACAGATAAAATTCTTAGACATAGGCTGCTCATCATGAGTGGTGAGTATTAGAGGTCACTAATACTATTTAGTATTCTTAGCTCATTACAAATATTGCCCTATGGGTACTGCCATGTTTTTTTTTTGTTTTGTTTTTTTTGAGGAATGTGAAAACTGGTTTTAAAAACAAGGGGGAATACATGAGGGCTGAAGTCTCCTTGCCTTTCTTTGATACTACCTCTAACCAGCTGCTTATTTTAATGGCTATCTCCTGAAATTCCTATTCCTCTCTGATACTTGACTGAATCAGACATACAGCTGATTTCAAATTGCAGTGGAGATACATGTAACTTGTTTGCTTATAGAAAATCAGACAAAAATGCTTAGTAAAGACTAAAGGGTTAATGCTGGCTTACTTAGGCAGGCAACTACGAGGGTGTGCAGTGGATCACTAATTCCTTCTTTACTGACTTTTTTTGACTAACCAGCCATACTGGCTGCCCCATGGTCTGCTTTTGTTGGCAGAGAACTAGAAGCAATCACAGGGATGATTCTGTCCTGTTTCTGCATCACAGGCAGAGTCAGGCTAGTGGGCTTGTCTAAAACAAATGTTCTTCCTAGTTAGTGGCTGGAACAATATAGCAACATTTGCAGAGCTGAGAGACAGGAACAAGGATTTCTCACAGCGCTGCCATTTCTTCCCTGCTCTTCATGGAATAGCAGAGCTCACTGCATTTCCTCCTAAGCAGAACTCAATAGATTGAATGCCACATGTAGCTAAAATGATGATGAAAATTCAGATATAGTGATGGTCTGTTTTGATTCATATCTGTACACAGCACAGAGTTCTGCTTTTCACAATTAGTTATAACATTTTTTCCTTCGGGACACAAGAGTTAATATTTCATATTCCAATTTGATGACTAGGTTTCTTTGCTGTCAGATTTTAGTCAATGAGCCATTCTTGGAAATTGGCCTTAAGCTCTGCAACAAAGTATTGTATCATTGTGTATTATGAGTTGGAATAAAGGCTCAATATTATTTACACAAAAAAGTTTTGCCCGCCCCCAGATATTTTGAAGCACATATAGGTAATAAAAACATACATAATATAATAAATTACAGAAATTGACAATGACACATAAGAGTGAAAAAATCAGTAAATAAATAACCCTTCTTTTGAAAAGATCTTGTATTTACATGAGACATGTATGACAGTAACATTAAAATAGCTTGTCAAAACATCAAAATAAAGACAGTTCTGATTCACTGGAACAATTATCTACTTTGAGCCTGAAAAGCAGCTTTAGAAAAGCAGCCCAGTCACACACAATGAGGAACATAGGATGAGAGATTTTGTTATCCTGTGATAAATTAGCCTAGTTAAAATTCTTTGCATGGCTGAAATGACCATCTGGGGAATGAAGGTACCATCAGGAACATATCATCAAAAGCATTACCATCATTAGTTTAAAACCAAGTGGGAGAAAAAACCCAGAATTTAAAAAATAAAAGAAAAACTAAGATGAGAACACCAGTTAAAGTATTAGTTCATGTGGCTTAAAGTAATCCCCAAATCTAGAAGGCAGAAAGTCTGGACAACAGAACATTTTGACAAAATAGTGCAATCTAAATGATAACATGATAATCCAGAAGCAGCAGAATATGCTAATTCAGGTGCTTAAATGAAATGTTGGAAAACAAATGTCATTTATTCTTGCTCACTTGACATATTCAGGCACGTGCTCTGAACTTGATGAGGGACACATTTGGTGCAGGGAGCTCAGGGTGCAGCTGCAGACGGAGCTCCAGGCTGGGCTCTGGGTGGGAACCCAAGACAAGAGGGTGTGAACTGCCACCCTTGGCACAGCAAAGGGCACAGGGACCTGTGGCACAGCCAGCTGAGGGGCACTGGGAGCCATGGGCTCATGGCTTGGGAGGAACAGCGAGACTTTGGCACCCTCGGACTGTGAGGGGATAAAAGCCCAGGGGGTCTTCCTTGAAACCAGGCATCTGAGATGGAAATCCTGGGATGGAGCTGGTGAGGAAACCTGGTCTGACTGTGCAGGGAGTCCAGCAGGGACCTGCCAGGTCACTGGAGCCATCGCTTTGAAAGGCCTCGGTGCCAGCAGTGACAGTCTGTGACACTGGGGTTATGGCCACCAGGGAGTCTTGTGGATGGCTACGCTGGGAAGATTCCTTAACAAAACTCTTACTTTCTGTTCTTAAAATGGGTTGAGAATCACAGAATAAATGAGGAGGGACTGGACCTCTGGTTCATCCGGCCCAGCCCCTGCTCAAGGCAGGCCAAGGCCAGGTTGCTAAGGCCTTGCTCACTGTGAATGGAGATTCCGCAGCTGCTCTGGGCACTGGTCCCGGTGTCTTCCACCCTCACGGATATTTCTTTCCTGTAATATCTAATTCTCTTGATGCAACTTGAATCTAGAAGAGACAGAGCCAGACTCTTCTCACTGGTACCCAAGGACAGGGCAAGAGGTAAAACGTTGGAGTCTCCATCCTTGGGGTCATTCAAAATCCAACCGGACACATCTCTAAACAACCTGCTATAGCTGATCTCCAGGTGTGCCCTCTGCATCAGCCATTCCATGTGAGTCTGTGATTTTAAAATCAGTCTGTTACAGTACAAACAAATTTCAGTTACTGGAATCTTCTCTGGAAGGCCACTAATGGAAACATTCTCTCCTCCTGTTTTTAATTGCATTTACATATCTAAGGCTTAACTGCTCAGACTAAGCTTTCCTAAAGTATCTCCCGACGGCAATTGGTTTGGTGAAATTCAAGCAAGCATACTTAAATAATTAGAAAATGAAAATTTCAGAAATGTTATGCAATGATTCGACTGTGTTACATGCTGTGAAACAAGTGGCTGAAGTCTGGTTAAGGGTTGGCTCTGATTGCAAATATATCACTGTTGTGTTATCCTAGTTTGTGCCATGGGGGAAAAATCAGCTGCCTTTGACAAACTAAAGCTTGAACAATGTTGGTTTGGATATGATCAGCAGAAGCTCACTGAGAACTGAAGTTAACAGATGTGTGGAATAAAAACACATGTATTTAATACAGGTGTTTTTTCTGCTGAGCACGCTCTGGACAAAAGTCTTGGGCAGGTTTTCCAGAGCACTCATGGAATCTGGTGCTTCAGATTGAGGTGGCTCATGTGCAAAAAAACTGAGTAAGGAGAATATTATTGCTGTCCTTTCCATACCTTCATTCAGAAAGTCTGGAGGAGGAAGAAGCAGCAGCCTGAGATCTTGTCCCTTCTGCCTAGTTAGAACATTCTTGTAGTTTTCATTGTTTCTGTGCAATTTGTTGTTATGTCACAATAAGGAATGTCCTCCTTGAGGTAAACATCCCTCCATGTCATGTCTCCAGCTGTAGTCCCTGTGATTATAATTTCACAGGGTTTTGTTATTTAGTCAGGTTTTATTTGAAATGTCATCTGAAAAACATTTGGTTATTCTCTTTATTTCTTTGGTACAGGTTTTTCTAGGTCATTTTGAAAATTGTAACTTCTCTTTGTCCTGAGGGAGTGAAACCATAACAGAGACCCCTGTCTGTTTTCTTTTATCACAATTAGTAATGCTCAAACCTGCTCTAGCAAGGTTTTCCCACATTCTACAAATATTCTGTGTCCCTTTATTTTTCGTGTGCTAGAACCCACGGCTCATATAAGAACAAGTCAAATAGCTGGGTGCACTTCTGTGGCCCTTGGCCACTCTTCTATGTGTCTACAGAGGAGTAATCAGGGGACTCAGGACTAAGTCTCTGTCTTTTTCATCCATTCACTTGGGCAGAGATGGAGCCCTGAGACAAATCTGCCTTATCAGGAGTTGCTTTCTTCTCCTTAAAATTGCCATTCTACATCCTGGCTCTTTATGCTGTGCTGCTCTGGGCATCATACACAAACACACAAAAAAAAGCATCATAGTACCTTGAGTTGCTTTCTGCAACCTCATCTCTGTCTAATTTTCTGTAGCACTTTAATGTTTTCTCATACTAACTACAAGGTTGCCTAAATCTTACCTATTTTCTATGTTTTGAGGGAAAAAAATATTTACCTATGCCATTCAGATTACGTCATGTCATTTTGACAATTTCAGATGTGGACTATTACAGGCGTTTTCCTATTCTGTACAGAAAATTCAGGTCTGGATTTCCAACAGATTTCATCTCCATGTGTGAAATCATATTTCAGCTTTTTCAAGTCATTGGATAAGACCAGCTGAGAAGTACTACAACTAGATATTCCTAATTTAAGCCCAGGCTATCCATCATTTCCAGTGACAAGAAAATATAGTATCTCGGTGTAAAATAACAGCTGTGTGTATAAAGAGAAGGTGGATTAAAATTGAAACATTTCCTAACTTCGAAGAAACTGTCTTTACTTCAAAGTGTTTATGAATTTGGACATGAAGACACATTATATGAAATATAAAACACTGAGGTTGAGACACCCAGCTCTGGAGTTTGTGACTGGCTTCTTGAACCTGCATGAAGTTTTTTTTAATTTTATTAGTAATTTTTGTTACCACACAGCTCTGTAGACATTGTAGTTTGGAAAACTGGGGGCTTAGTTCCTATTTTCAAAAGAAATTACTTTGTACTTTTGAATTTTGGTTTTGAGACCCAGATAAAGGAGCAGACACATTTGAACCACAGCATCAAAATTTAAGAATTCAATGTATGTTTTCTCAGTTTAGGATCTGGTTCATTTCTTCATTTCTTTGTCCTAGCTGTTCCCTAATGGTTGAAGTGTTTTACTGAAAGGAAGTTTTCCCTGCATTCCATTAGTGCTTCCTCATAATTTCCTCCTTTGCCCCTTTGGCAGAACTTTCTGGTTCCTAATTTTCCATAAAGTACATAGACACAGAACTAGAAACTCACCAAACATATTTCAATTTTTCTTTCATCTTAGTGCTCATCATTAGTCATAAGTAGTACATGCAGTTAAAAATCATGCAGTTGATTTCCTTGGTCTTTTATGTCTCTTATGTTTTGTGATACAAAGAGCTGTGTGATACCAGCTCAACAGAAACATCATAATCTTCATTTTAAATGCTCAACCTTCCTGCATCTCCTTTATCCCTTTTGCATTATTTGCTCTTAAATATCCTCTTCATTTGATTGGCGCAGTTCTTGCTGGTTTGTTTTCTTCCATCTCGTGTTTCTGAAGCAAATCTCTAAGGGTACTTTAACTATCATAGTTTAAGTTATGAGCATAAATTTCAAGTAGTAAATTTTGTATTCAAAAACTTTAGTTAAAGTTTGTCATGCACACCTGTTTGGGGTTTTTTGATTGGTTTGGGTATTCCTTTATTCTCTGCCTGCTTTGAGAACATGATTGATGATAAGAAGAGTTAAAAATGGATGCTGAAATTCTTTTCTATCTTGCAGCAACACAGAAGGGTCTGCATTTTATCTTTCCAAGGGGATTTATTTGCAACAAGCATTTATTGAGTATACCTTTGAAAGTGCTTTATGCAAAATGGAAAAAAAAGAGAAAAGTTTTGCCTTTTTAAAAATAAAAAGATGAGTGGAAGAGGTTTTTCTTCATCAGGCAGTCCCTATAAACAGCAAGTTTTAGTTTGTGAAAAAATTTAATACAAATCTCAGAGCCATCTCCTTGAAGTCGATATTTATGCAAGCAGTAAAAAGAAGGCAGATTTCTTTCTGGAGCTTCTACCAGTTGAAGTAAAACCCTACAAATTACCATTCAAGGAGGCCGTGGTTTTTGCACTGGAGGTAAATTGAGCAGATTAGGGTTAATAAACCTGCCAACTATTAAGGCCTTATCAGAAATAAAATCAGGGGGTTATGAAGTAAGCTAAGTAAAGCCTCTCTCCGGTGAGCAACAGACTTATTTCTGCTGCACATTTAACATGAGGTTGTAAGCAAAGAGATTTGGTTTAGGAGCCCACCCCAGGCACAAGTGGCCACTGAGGCAGCGGCGAGCCAGGAGCAGCCACTGCTCTGTGCCCTTTCCTTCCAGAGCAGTGACCAGCCACGCTGGATCACCTCATCCTCACACTCCAAACAGCAGCACCCCCGTGAGGAGCCTGCTTGGGATCCAGAGAAGAAAATATGAGCCTCTAACAAGGATGAATGAAAGCCAGGGCAATGATCTCATAACTTCAGTAGCTGCCATGGGAATATGAAAGAAAACGTACCTTGCTTCTTAGTCAGAACTGTGACCATGCTGCTCTTCTTGCCAGAAATCTTTTTTTTCCTTTCCTCACTTATATTTATATCCTAGAAGTCAGTGCCCTAAAAAAATAAAAGCTACTATTAGGTTTCCATGTATAGTACCAAGTTAAGCTTTAGCTTTTCCTGTTTGGATCAGTGAGCTGCCTTACATCTGCCACAGTATAATGATTTAGCTGAGCAGGGTACCCATTGCTGCTTATAACAGTAGAATTTAAATTATAAAGCATTGGGACTCTTTTCAGAAGGAGCCCTGAAGACGGCTGTTCATTAGTGCAGATTCCCTGTGGCTTCTGAGTAACTCTAGCAGGGCTGGTACTTAATATGGAGATACATTGAACCGTATTAGAATTAAATAGTCATTGAATCAGGATGATAGATAGGAAGTAAAATCTGGTATTTCGTACTATTTCAGGAATTCTGAACTGCTCTGCTGACTCTATATTACATATGTATTCATATATATATGTATACAATTCAATTTAGGAAACTAGAAATGCTGAACGGTTGTTGTCAGATAATTTATCATGCTAGACAAATTCCTAGATGCAAATTTTTATCTTATGGAACAAATTCTCAGCTGATGTAAATAAATCTTTGGTTCCACAGAGTATTGATTCACGTAATGTAAAACCCAGAAGAAACAGAAACATTCATCTCTTTCAAATACTTTACAATAATTGCTGATTTTTCAAAATTAAGAAATGTGCAAGAAGTAGAGACCATATAAGCAGACTATCTAGCTGGATATTTTCACTCTATTTATATTTTTAAATAAATTGTTTTACATAACTTCCATTGTTTCTTGCTTTACACGCAGCTTCATTTTAGTAGTTTATTTTTCAAAAATATATTGACTATTTGCTGAGTTTCATAAATTGTTTTGTATGCCAGACCAGGCAAATATTTTTTCTTAGTCACCCTGCTCTAATTAGCACATTAGGAAGTGATGTTGTCAGGATTGTGAACACTGCAACGTAGGAAAAATGGCTACTGACATAACGCCTAGATGCATATATTGCAAATGCTCTTGTTTCTCTGCCCTCTAATTAAATATAGTCCTCGGGTCAGAATATGATTAGTTGTCAAGTGACAATTTAAGAGGCTAGAAGAACGTGTTTGTGCTGAAACTAGATCAGGAGTTCTTTAGTGTTATTTGTAGTGCGTGGGCAGTGCTTTTAATGACTTTTTGACAAGGCTTTTGCTGCAATTCAACAATAGCATTGCTGTAGATAATGTCAGAAACTTCACAGCGCAGACTTAGTGTGTTATAAATTTGTTTTTAGCATATTGAAACAGAAAACCTTACATGAATGCATTCATTGATAGAGTATCCACAGAGAAAACGAGTAAGGATTGTAAAAGGATAAGTAAAATTACCAGGAACAGCTGGAGGTACGAAGTTTTGCCATGCTTGTGTAACACAAAGCTTGGTGAAAACAGCAAGAAAAAAATCAAAAGTTTTTTATTTGTGTTGCTTAGTTTTTTAAATATGACAAAATTGTGTCCTATCTTCTCTAAAAAATGTCATACATCTTGCTTTTTGATTTGCTTTGGTTTATTCTTTCTGTTCAAACATGTCTTAATTCAAAATAAGACCATGACACTATATTTAAGGAGAAAAAAAGCACCCCTATGTAGTCTAGTGACCTTTTCACTTAGAGGAATCCATTGTGCTACTTTTGCCTAATCCAGGTTTAACCAGGGTCAAATTTGGAGTGTAATGTTAAACCAAGTTATATGCCATGAGTGTGTGGCACAAAAGGAGAAGCTCCAATCCCTTGGCACAAATTTTTGTTGATTTTGTGGCATTCAGGCATTGCCAGGAAACAAGCTAAGTATCACACAAGAAAATTTGTTGCTGGTTTGGGGTTTTTTTAGTCTTTATATGGATTGTTTTACTTTAAGTATGTACATAGTGCTTTTGATTGTGAATATAAATGTCTCACAAGGTGTATGAATGATATTTCTTTTTTACATAGTTTCCTGAGATGCTTTATGACTGTTACAGAGTTAATCAATATCAATGATCAGATAAAGAATGTTTTCCTCTGACCTGCAAGATTATATGCTTTGCTGGTTTATTTTCTGCACAGCATGAGAGGTTGTCTTGGCACCCTTTTTAAAATCCCACTCCATTGAGAAAAAAAATCCTAAGAGTTTTTTCAATTATTGCCAAGAAAAATAGAGTTTGACATTAGAGACGTTTACATTCTGTATAACTTCATCCTGAAAATAAAAAAGTGAGGGTTTCCAAATACAAAACAATATTATCCAATTTATAGATTACAACAGTTTTTAGGTAAATCTTGGATTTGCATAGACACAGTATGAAAAAGCAGCAGTTCCATTGGGGCTATTTTAATTGTATGTACATAAGGCTCCTCAGATCAAGTTTATTTACATGACCAGGGAAAAGGCTGAAACTTCTCTAATGTCATATGAAAAAGTGTATGAATTCTAAACTTTGTGAATTTGTCAGGAGACAGTGGAGAGGCTGTGAATGGCAGTGTCTCTAAGACCTCACCACCTCTGCCATGCTCCTCTCATCTGGGATGTGAAAATTTTCTCTCACAGCAGTAGAGGTCTGCTTGCTAAGTTTACAGGAAATTTAAAATGAAACCCTGAAACCTAGCAATTTTTTACATTTTTCCTTTGGTGCTCTATGCTCAAGAGGGGAAAAAAAAAAGTTCAAAATTCACCAGTTTTATACTCATGTTGGCTATTCATGACCAGAGCTTGTGACATTTCTGATAAACAGTTTAAGCTAGACATGGAAATATTTTTACACTAAGGTTGTTTTAAACTATGTATTTTTTAAAACTCAAAATCCCTGGTCTGTGAGGGAGAAAACCCTAGCCAGTGATTGCTATTTAGCTATTTCCATCTATCAATTTCAAATACGGTTAAAGTTCCCCCTTTTAAAAACTGTGTTGATCTCTCCATTATCCGTGAAATCTTTCAGACTGGATGAACTTAATGTGTTTCCATACGCCAAGAGCAGTTTAGCAGATTCAGGACTACAATAACAGCTGAATAACCTTCTCACTTTACTGTGGACAAGATGATACATGCTACTTTTCCCCAAGGATATTTTCAGATCTCTGGCCTGACTCCCTATCTAAAAGGTGTTTACAGCAGAGAAAGGGCACTCAGGCTTTGGGCAGAGGTTGTACCAGAAATTATGCTACTGCCTAACTCTATACTGACACCACTGCAGGGTTAGCCTGGGAGAGCAGGAGGGGGGCTTCTTCAAAGTGGAGATGAGAAGTATGGCAAGAAGGGTGTTTGAGAAGCTGGTGTTGTTATGGGAGCTGAGTATGTGTCCTATATTTGTAGAAAACTGGCTTGAGGTTGTAGGATGATTATCATTATTGTAATTATATGCAGCTGAAGAAATTAGCTGTGCCAGAGGAACTATTGTGTTCATAGATCCTGAAAGTCATAGAGATTTTTTTTATTCATTTGATGTAATAGTGAGTGCATCCTCAATTAATTTATTAATCTGGATTTTATATATATATATATATATATATATATAAGCAGAGATAGAATAATATCTGAAAGATTAAAGAGAGAAGGAGAGTGGAGAGATGAGATGATGTATTATTTACCATACAGGACAAATTTGTAGAATAAGAATTCAATCCTTAGTACTTTGTGGTACCATATTATTCAACAGTGCTTCTAGACAGCAAGGGCTAATCTAAAATCCGTGAGGCAGAAACAAGCAGCAATATTTCCCAGTTACAGCCCACTACATCCTTGGGTTATGTGCCTTTCTATACCTGTATGTACCAACTTGCTGGCTATTAGTGGGATTCTGAATGTTGCTGAGGAGTAATAGTTTGATAATTTATCTGATAAATATCCATACATCAAAATTTCATACAGTCCTAATTAAAACTGTTGATCACATTTTATATGCGGAATATATTTATATGTGGAATAAGTGTAACCAGATTTTATAAACTGAATTGGGATTATAGATCAAAGAAAAGATTTTCCATGTCAAAGGAGCAGCATTTGAGTAGTTGCACAATTATTTTTGTATTTTATCATAACAGATATGTAGGACTGGCTTATCAAGTGATATATGGTGCCCTGGCTTCACAGCAGGGAGCTGAAGCAGTGCCATTTTTAGATCGGGGAGTATCTGGCCCAGCATATATTTTTTTCTTTTCCTGTAACTTATAAAGAGAATGGAGTTCTTAGTCCATCATTCAACATGGAGAAAAGAAAAATGGAATATAATATTACCTTGACCTTTATAACACTCTGGTAATATAATTTCCTGAGCGCTCATCCTGAGAAGTCAACTTTCAGGAGTTCAGCAACCTGTTCAGTAGCAGAGAAAGGGGCCTCAAATCACAGCGTGTTCAGTGCCTCCAACACACATAACATCCTCTGGTGTCCTGGACTGGCACTTCTGGAACTGATGCTTGTGAGTTTTCATTACCTTCATTGCAATAACATCACTATTTCCTTTTCATAGACCTAGCAAGACTCAAAAATGGCAAAGCTTAAAACCTAGTATTTGTTTCCACTTGGACTTGACCCAAAAGACAGAAAAACTGTCCTGTTGTTTTGCAGCAGAGAAAGAAGTGCTTTCTTGCACACTCAGCTGAGACAGCCTTGCTTCTAAGATGTCCATATTTTGAAATTCATGCCTTTAGAGGAGCTCCATAATGTAATTTTGTTGATGCTGTCCACCACATCAGCAGGGGTTGGTATGATTTTCAAAAGGTCAATGGGAATTGCTTTTAAAATGTTACTCACTGACAAAGTTTAGTGTATTGGCTGTATTGGAATGGCCAAGACAAGAGTTACAATGAGCTGTGTTTGCTGCTGTACAGACAGGAATGGCTGGGTAAGAAAGACTGAGGACTTTGTGATAGTTATGGATATTAAATGTACTGTTACAGGACACATCTGACCTCTAAATGCTTTTCCTCTTATTTACTCCTGATTTTGGAAAGGACCCAGCATAATGTAACTGATTTGGTGACTCAAAAGTCAGAAAAACTAGAGGTTAGGTGGAACTAAGCAATAATTTGAGGTGTTAATATTCTGATGTGGAAAATTAGATGACCTTAAATATTAGCAAATAAGGGAAGCTTTTATACAGGAATCAGTGCAGGGTTCTTCCCATCATCCATTCCCCACCTTGTGCATGCTGAATCTGCAGAGCCAATCACTACTTTTTCAAGGATTCTTACCCCTTTTGCACCAGTGAAGTTAGAAAATATTCCATTTTTAGTACAAACCCACTTCTTTATACTTATCATGTAAAAATAAGACAGAGAATTTTTTAGATGCTTTACAACCTGAGGATGAGAAGGTCTAGATAGGCAGAACTAAAGGTTGTGACTATTTCAAAATAAAATGCTTGTGAAATCACTATTTGCCATCCTTCATGGGAGGCTGATATAAACTTCCATAGCTCTGCTGAAGTCAGTCAGTGCCCTGAATTTCCTACCTAATAATGAACAGGATATGCCTTGAAGCACCTGAACAGAAGGGTGGCAAGTGACTCACACTCAAAGTTTATTTCTTTATCTCAATCATGAATTTAAAGGCTTATTTCCCCTTGGAGTTTACTGAGGAAGTATTTAATCACAGGACAGCAGGGAGAACTAAAGCCAGTTAAGATGCCTGACATCTATTTCATAAAATATTTAGACAAAGTACATTAAGGAACAGACGACTTTGAAATGAATGGGAGCAGGGCACTAATGCAGTTGGCTGCCTTTAACACAGTGTGCTCACTGAGGATGCTCTCTGAAGGAACTTCAGTGCACTGGAGTTCAGTTGCATGTAGAGCATCACATGAGCTTCTGCAGCTAAAGGAACAGCATCTTATTTTAATTTTAGGGAACTTACTTGCTGGCAGATAGAATTTACAGTATTCCGTGTTACATACACTGAGCTGAAACTTTCAAGTAAACAAGCAGAAAAATACTGAAGAGCTTTTATAAAAGGAAACTATTGTTTAGCTTTTTTAAAAAAAGTATAGTGAGTGGTCTGTATATCAACATGTGCAGTATTTTGATAAATTTATGCACCTCAGTATTTTTTTGACTTCCCAGAGCTACTAATTGAGCTTGACTTTTCTGGTATTATTAACTAAAGGAAAAGAAAACCCAGAAGAAATAAAAAAAAAAGCTAATGTTGTAACATACATTAACCAGAATTTAAATATTTAAATATTTAAAAACAAATCAAAATACATTGGCAGGTTCTTACCGTATTCTAGGAATGGAAAATTAATTATATGAATTTATACTTAGCTGCCTGTTGACCTCAGCTTAGATTCCACATTGTTTTCTCGTTAAGATCTTAGACACTTAGTTTACATTTTGACTCTGTATTTAATCATTTTTGGTTTAAGTTTCATTTGAATCCATGACAAAAAGGACTGAAACAATCTGAACTGCCTAATATTGCTACTGATGCAAACTTCAAGACAGGACACTGGTGAGCAACGTGCCCTCGCCACAAAGCAGGCTAATGGTATGGGCTGGGTGGCATTAGGAAAAGCATTGCCAGCAAGTTGAGGGGGGTGATCCTTCCCCTCTACTCAGCACTGGTGAGACACATCTGGAGTACTGGGACCAGTGCTGGGCTCCCCAGCACAAAAGAGACGTGGGTATACTGGAGTGAGTTCAGGGAAAGGCCACAAAAACTATCAACAGGCTGGAGCCTCCGACATAGGAACTGGGTCTGTTCAGCCTGGAGAAGAGAAAGCTCAGAGGGAAGCTTATTAATGTGTAAAAATACCTGAAAGGAAGGGACAAAGTGGACGGACACAGGTTCTTTTCAGTGGCTCCCAGGATCACTGAGGCAATGAGCACACACTGAAACACAGGAGGTTCCTTCTGAACACCAGAAAACGCTGCATTACTGTGAGGCTGACAGAACACTGGCACAGCTCACCCAGAGAGTTTGTGGACACTTTGTCCTTGGAGATGTTCAAAACCCACCTGGACATGGTCCTGGGCCACTGGTCCTGGGTGACCATGCTTGAGCAGGGAGGTTGGACTAGATGACTTCGCTGATTATGTGATTGTGAGATTCTCTGAAGATTTGGTTCCAAAGTATTTCTATAGCTGAAGAGAAAAAAATGAGACAGTGTCATTCCTTTTTTAGTTCAGGAAATACAGTATGGTGACTTGTGAGAAAAGAACACTGGTCATCCTATATGAGAAATTTTCATGTAAATGTAACAGGAATATCATGAAGCACATTGGTTGAGCTAGGATTCTTGCTTGTTTTTTTTTTTTCAATTTACCTCTCTTCTTTCCTCTTCCTCGTCTTATGTGATACTGGTAACAGAACCAAGATACATCCCCTCTATTTTTAGGGAGGAAAAGAGTTTGCTGAAATGAAAATATTCTTTTTCTTCAGCCTTTCTCCTGTCGAAGGATGGGGAGGATTGTAGCCAGGTACTTCAGAGCTGAGTGTTCCTATGTAGACGTGTCTGGTAAGGGACAGCCTCTTCCTATTAGTACCCAATCTGCCTTCTTCCATGTAGGAAAAAAATAGCTGCTCATCCAAAGGCTGTGCTACCAGAGCTGCTGGTAAACTTTCCCTTTCCACAGGGGAGGATTGTGTCAATTACTTTTCCAGGCACTGTTTGATGCCTGAACACAGTTTTCAGATTTCAAGACCTTAGTGGCACATATGGTTTAAGTTGTAGGAATAATGCCATTTTACAGGACACAAACCCTTCTGAAGAGTCACACTCTTACATAGCTTTAATTCATAGGTAAGGTGGCTTAGGGGAACAGTGACCTAAGAAGTGTTCTCTGGCTTTATGTACCGAACAAACAATTCAAAAATGCTGAGCCCCCTCTGATCTTCATCAGACAGGGACTTCCATCTCCTTTGAAATTCTGTGGAAACCTAAGCTAGTCTGAATACTTTGTCTTCAAATATTTTCCATAATACAAGGTGAAAAGGCTTGCTTGCCCTTAATCATTGTGTTATATTGCTATTTTTTTTTTTTTGCCTTATGTCTGAACTTTTAAAGCTTGATCGCTCCCCAGCATTCCCTCCCTCTTTTGCCACCCTATGCCCTCTCACTATATTTTTTTTTTATTTTAGCTCTAATTGACATTCATGAATTTGATGGTCAAGTGACAAGGTTTTTGAAAAAAATTAGCTACTCAACTATCAGGAGGATCATGTTTCTGCACAAATCACTGCTTCAGCATTCTCCCGTCATTTTAATGAGGCACATCCTTTTGAGCTGGCAAGTTGCAATTCCACCACCCAGAGCCTCACTCTGAGGTATTTTTATAATGTCACAGTTTTTTGTTATAATCCTTGCTAGCTGGCACCATTTGGCACATGCTTCCCTGCAGGCTATTTCTAATCCCATTACTGTGGAAGTGACTCAGTTTGTAGCTTTTTTAGCACATTTGAGGGAACATCTGAGAGACACTTTGGTCTCCATCAGAAATGGCTGCGTTTATCTAGAGTTTCCAGCTGTGTTTAGCTGAAATCCAGGGAGAAAATGCTGGTTTAAAGGTAAAGAGTAGATAAAGCAAATTTAAATGTTCACCTTGATAATTAGGAATGCAATGATGGATGGAAAGCTGCCAGGAGAGTTTCATAGTTTTCAAATAGAAGTATAGATCAGAATAAATCAATTGTTTTGCTTTTTAAATTCTCAGTTCTTCTTCAGGAAAACAAATAAAAAAGAAATGGACTGCAATTTACATCTAAATTCTCCTGCTGCTACTAATTAAAAGTAGGTTTTTTTCCTACTTTGGAAATACCTAAAATGTGCTTGTTACCACAGAATTGTTGTTAAACTTTATTCTCTTCACTTGTCAAGCTAATTCATAATGAACTACCTCAGTGAGAACTTTGGAAGGATAAAAGATTTCAAACTGTAGGGAAATAGTTCATTTCTAATTTCAAAGAAAATACGAACAGCTATCCTGGCTCCAGCTGAAGGTGCAGTTATTCTGGCGTTCTGTTTTGCATGTGGCCATTAGCAGGTGATTAAAGAAAGAGTATAAAAACAGAATTATATTTCCTGTGCCATAACATTCTGGTTTTGGAAGCTACAGCCTTTTCCAAAGCAGAGGTTCATATTTGAAGTGGAGGTATTAATTTTTGTGTTTCAGACAATTCACAAGCCTTTCTGTGGATTCCTTTAACCACTTTCGAACACATTAAGTTTCTGACATATACATCCTGTGCTAAAATGTTCCACAGCTTAATTAATGCCACCCTGTAGCAAAAAAAAAAAAACTGTCCTTGCTCTTTTCTAAACAGCTCTTTGATAACTGAAGTTGATGCCTCTAGTTGTTGGATTCTGAGGAAGATAAAATCTTTCATACTTATTCACCATATAAACTTTATCAATTTCTTTGAAATTATGCCAGATATACAACCAGACATGTTCTGCTCTTTCCCCCAAAGTTATCTCTTTCTGAAAAGTGTTAAAAGATTTAAACTTTGTAACTTCTTTATCCTTTTATTTAGCCCTTCTTTCTACTTCTTGTATTAGTTCTGTGTCCTTTTTTTCCCTTAATTGGGCTACCAGAGCAATATGCAGCATTCAAAAGTCATATGTTTAAGAGATTTATCCATTGGTATGAACTTTTTATTTGTTCTTTATTTGTTCTCTATTCTCCTGATATTAACTCTCCTTCAGACTGCAGCTGAACATTAAATTGATAAGTATGGCCAAAGATCCACAACATCTTCAAAACCTCTTTTTTGAGACGTGGAAACTTGATGTTTTTTCTGCACATTTCTATTACATTTACAATTGTATTACCTAGGCATCCAGTATCATGAGAACATTTTGTGATTTTTGATGGTCCATTTCAGTTTCAATCCACCATTAATAAGAACCAGTTTGTTCATCTCTATATCCACTCCCCTTCACAGAATATATGAGCATGCTGAACATTGATGCCTTTTACATAACAGCTCTGCAGGGCTCTTCAGTTGTGAACTTATCCTCACAGTAAATACTGGCTATTTTGTTTCTTGTTCTTAAACCTCTATTAGTTTGTGACCTGATAGTACCTCTTATCTCTTTTGTAGCTTATTTTCTAGAGGAATTTTTAGTGAGGGACTTTGTCAAAAGTGATGTGGAAATCCATGTGCTCTACATTGCCCTCATCATACTCATCTATTCACAGTTACTTTCCCCAAAGAATTCTGGCAGATTTTTAAAGATTTATTTCCTTCCATAAAAGCTGGTGGTTATCGTGTCCCTAATATATTAAATTTATCTTTTCAGCCAGTAAGTGTAATCTTTTCCAATGCTTTTTATTGATCTCCCTGCTATGGAAGTAAAGATATGTATAATGCTTAGGCATCGCTGCAGCCCTGATTAAGATCCACTGTTACTTCCCTGTTCTTCCTGACTCTGGCACAGGGAATAAGCAGTGGGACTGTGGAAGAGGGGCACTGCAGGTGACAAGGAGATAGGTGGGGCTTCTCTGAGACCCCAGGGAGAAGGGGAGCCTCAGTCCCCAGGGGTACCCAAGGGGGAGGAGGCAGGTTTTGTCCTTATGGGGCTGTGAAGTAGGGATCCAACAGTAAAGGCTGGAGGGCTTTGGCAGCAGAAGGAAGATCAGGTTAGCACCTGAGATGCCCAGGAGTCACCAGGACCTGCATCCAGCAAAGGTCCTGAGCCACAGAGCAACACTGAGAGAAGTGATAAAGCAGCATGGTGTGAGACTCCCTGAGGCAGAGGATGGAGGGCCCTGCTGGCCAAGCTGAGCTGATGCCCAGGAAGGATTGCTGCTTGCTGGGAGCTCAGAGCCTGGACATGTTGGAGAGAGGCTGAGGTTCATCCAGCCCTTGGATGGTTCTCCCACAGCCAGGAAAGACCCAAGGCATGTCAACTGTGATCAGTCTGGGGGAGAGGGTATAGGGCAAGGGAGCCAGGGGTTGTCTCCCACCCTGTCCCTGAGAGGGAAGGCTTTAGGAAGGGCGTGTATGCACCTTCCAGATCAGCACCTGTCGGGATTTCGGGGGTCCTGGGAACGACCGAGAGATGTCACAGAGATGGTTTATTGTTTAATCAGTCTCATGTTTATTGAAGGATGGGACAGGGTTTGGTAATAGCAGCAATGGCAGAGGCAGCTGCAGCAAGCACAGCTACTGAGGTAGCAAGGCAGCAGCGGCGGCAGCCGCCGCAGGTGCAGATGCCAGGGCAGCTACACCAGCAGTGCCTGATACTTTTTTTCTACAAGGCCTTCTGTATTACTTTTAGCCAATAAGCAAATGCCACAAAGCTTGCTAACATGTTTGTACCAATCATCATTGTACATGATTTTACCGCAATGTGTATTTTCTTAACCAATCATCATATTGCTATTAAGGCCTATGATACGGGCTTATATTGCTACATGTTAACTTTCTAAGAAGTTTCACTAAAAGCTTATTGAAAAACTCAAAATTCTTTACTCTTCTACTTATCACTATTATTTCTTATATAAAGCATATTCTTATTTGTTAAAATACCTTTCTACTCTTATAAAGTATACTTATTTCAAAACTACAAAACTGCAAAACTACGTTTTCACTTTAAGCTGCAAAAGCAAAGCTCACTTTCCTAACTCAGGCAGCTTTTGCCAAGGTCTCAGATCCAAACATGTATCCATTTCTATCTGTTCGAGCACAATGCTGTTTATGTACTCTGTCTGCTCCTGCGGATTCTCTGTAACTTCATTTCCCACAAGCACCTAATGGGCAGCTGAACTTTACAGCAGCGATTTGGCCTTACCAACCACGGGACCCTTCTTAAGGCTCAAGGACTGTGCGCCACCAGTAGGAGTTGGTGCCTCCCCAGCCTGACAGGTCTCCACACTGAGGCAGCTGATTGATGTGATGAGGGCAGAGAAGTGGATGTTGTTTATCTGGCCTTTACTGAGGCTTTTGACACAGATCACTGTGATCTCCAGAGGTGCTTTCATCACTGAGCTGTTCTGTGCAAGGCTGTGATTTTAAAAGTAGTGAAATGCATCACACAGGAGTTCTAAAACCGTATTTTAGCTGTTCCCTTAGAAATAGTCAATGAGCACCATTGAGTCCATACTACTAGTTATTTTGTTTTCCATTTTAGCTAAAGCCAACTTTATTGACACTTCTGTTTGAGATCATTTATTCAAATTTTCCTATATTAAGAAAGATGTAATTGTGCAAATATATCTCTTTTTCTGTGGTGAAGGGCACAAAGAGGATATTTAATGTTTTTTCTGTCATCTCTCAACCTTACAGGCCCTTTCCTCCTTACTGTTCCTAATGTATTAGAATAGGCTTTTATAGGTATTTTTTATGAGCCTAGCAAATTATTTCTCAAAACCTTTTCAGTCTGCCTTTGATTTGAAATCTAACTTGCCCAATACTATGCATTCTTTGTTTTTCTTGCTTTTGATTTCTGAGCTCTTAATTCAGAAGCATGTCTTACTTTTACTAGACAGTGTGTTTAGTTATTCTAGGTTTTTCTTTGGGTTAGATTTTGGAGTTTGATTTTTCTGTGGTGGTTTTTCAAAGACTGATTTTAGTGGTTAATACCTAGTGCACCCTGAACCTATAATGTGGTGTTTTCAGATAGACTCCATGCTCTTTACAAGGGTCTTGTCTAATAAGCTTTTTGCAGTTTAGTTTTAACAAGATTCCTTATTCTTATGTTCTTCAAATTCCTTGACTTTTAATATACTATCGTGAATTTTTTGCTTGCTCACTTCTTTAAAGACAGCAGTAGCTGGAGTATTTCAGAGTATTTCTTCAATAACTTCATCTTGAACCACAGGCACTGTGCCTTGCTCAGAACTACAAAATTTGCTTTTCCCTTTGTGGTTTCTTTAACCAGTTCTCTTACAGGCAGTCACCTTAGATACGATTTTAAGTTCTCTACCACCACCTCTTGTGACTATTATCCGTTTTTGTGGGGCTATTTTCTCAATATTGCCATGAGATTGAGGCAGGGCAGTACACATGGTCCCACATGTGTTAGTAGAAGCAGGGTCAGACAACGTTATCATGCATGTCCAAACAGCTGCCATCTTGCCTAACAGCTCAGATGCTGCCTTCCTGCAAAACTAATGCAAATTTTAAAGCCTGATAAAAGATATCTTTTCACCTTAAATTTATGAAGAATGTTCTTATTTTTAATGAGCTCTAGTTTACACCAGATTGTGGATCATCCCTTTAATTCTGCCATCACGTTACTGGAGCAGAGACAAGTGCTGCTTTGAAGTGTCATTGTGCTGTGGAAAATCTGACATTCAGAGCTGAGTGCAAGATGTAGCACTAAGAAAGTGGAAGATGTAGGCTCCCAGACAGGGACGTTCCTCTGAATTTTAATACACACCTGTATTTATTCTTCTAGTCCCTCTGATTCAAACATCCCAATGTCTGTTTTGCATCAGAGAAATCAAGTCTTCTTTCATTTGCAAGTTTCAGAGGGAAAGTCAAAAGTAGGTCAGAAGACAACTTAATGTTGTGTTGTTTTTTTCCACCAGTAAAAAGGAGTGAAAGAACCACCTTTTATGATCAATATGGTGCCATTCCCTTTTGTGTTAAAAGCTGGCTGTTGCACTCTGTGTCGACTCTGCACAGCATGTTCCGTTACTTTAAAAGCCAAAACTTTAATTACTGGATGGAGAACTTGATAGGTTACCAAGACATGCATTATTTTGAACTTGCCTAAGGATGGAAGACAAAGAAATGAAAGTTGTTTTAAAGAAAGAATAAGAATAAACGGACATTTAGATCATGCTTGGGCAACAATACCCTGATTCTCTATTTTATGCTAATAAATGATGCAGACACATAAAATAAAGGGAAGAAAAGTGGCCTTCTGGTTGCACTGACTATTAAATGACCTTAAAAGAATAATTTAAAAAACCTAATGACATTGCAATGGAAAAGTTCCTGCTGCATAAGAAAATTTTTTTGTACCTTAATGCATACTAAAGGGTACATTGTTGAGAAACAATTAAACCTAATTGCTGAAACTCAGGAGTCTGGCAAAGTGAGGGTTATAGTGTTAGTATGATTAATAGAGCCTTTTAATTAAAGAAACCCAAGGAATTGCACACCTTTGCAAAAGTTTTCAAGTGGAAAGGAAAAGTACAGGTTTTCAGTAGTGTTTTCCTGGTGTGGTCATTTGCAACATTTTGGTGTGAGTCAAAATAAAAGGATCAGAATTTGCAAACTGATATTATTGATCAGTGAATACCATTTCCTCATGGGATCCCCAATAAAAACTACCAAAGTTTCAGTTTAAGCTTGAGTATTTGGAATGATATTAAAGAGAAGAAATAGGTATTTGCAGGAATTGTGAGATGATCTCTTCCCTTAGATTACAATAGAATGAAGATTAGGATAGGATCATAAGATCCTTCAGGCTGACAAATACTTCTAAAATTATCAAGTCCAATCATAAACCCAGTGCTACCAAGTTCACCACTGAACCATGTCCCCCAGTGTCACATCTGCATCCATTTTAAATACCTCCAGGGATGGTGACTCCACTCTCCTGGGCAGCCTGCTCATTGGACCAGCTTTACAATATTTTCCGTGTAGAAATTTTTCCTAATATCCATTCCAAACCTCTTGTTGCAATTTGAGGCCATTTCCTCTCATTTGATCACTTGTTACCTGGGAGAAGAGCCCAGTCCCCACCAGACTAACCTCTCCTGTCAGGGAGCTGTAGAGAGCAATAAGGTGTCTCCTGAGCTTCCTTTTCTCCAGGCCAAACACCCCCAGCTCCCTCAGCTGCTCCTCACCAGACTTGTGCTCCAGATCCTTCCCCAGCTCTGTTCCCTTCTCTGGATGCTCTCCAGATCCTCAATGTTCTTCTTGTAGTGAGGGGCCCAGAACTGGACACAGGATTGGTGGTGTGGCCTCAGCAGTGCCCAGCACAGGGGGACGGTCACTGCCCTGGTCCTGCTGCCACACCACTGCTGATACAGGCCAGGATGCCCAAAATTTCTTGGCCACATGGGCACAGCTGGCTCATGTTCAGCCGTTGCTGACCAGCACCCCCAGGTCCTTTCATGATGGGCCACCTTCCAGCCACTCTCCCCCAATCCTGCAGGGCTGCAGGAGGTTATTGTGACCCAAGTGCAGGACCAGGCACATGACCTTGTGGAACCTCAGTCCATGGATCCAGCCTGTGAAAATCCTTCTTTAGGGCCTTCCTGCCCTCCTGCAGATCAACATTCCCACCCAACTGCAAAATGACTGAGTGAACACTGAACCATTGATAAAGCTATTAATCAGCATATTCCCAAAACTGAGCCCTGGGGAACACCATGACTGACTTATCCCAGGTGGATGCAACTCCATTCACCACTGCTCTAGGCTCGACCGTCCAGCCAGTGTTTACCCAGTGAAGAGTACACCCATCTGAGCCATGAGCAGCCAGTTTTTTCAGGAGATTATCCACTCCTGCACTATCTACAACTGTGGCATTTCTCTTCATTATTCTCTTGATAATCTTACANAAATTTCTTGGCCACATGGGCACAGCTGGCTCATGTTCAGCCGTTGCTGACCAGCACCCCCAGGTCCTTTCATGATGGGCCACCTTCCAGCCACTCTCCCCCAATCCTGCAGGGCTGCAGGAGGTTATTGTGACCCAAGTGCAGGACCAGGCACATGACCTTGTGGAACCTCAGTCCATGGATCCAGCCTGTGAAAATCCTTCTTTAGGGCCTTCCTGCCCTCCTGCAGATCAACATTCCCACCCAACTGCAAAATGACTGAGTGAACACTGAACCATTGATAAAGCTATTAATCAGCATATTCCCAAAACTGAGCCCTGGGGAACACCATGACTGACTTATCCCAGGTGGATGCAACTCCATTCACCACTGCTCTAGGCTCGACCGTCCAGCCAGTGTTTACCCAGTGAAGAGTACACCCATCTGAGCCATGAGCAGCCAGTTTTTTCAGGAGATTATCCACTCCTGCACTATCTACAACTGTGGCATTTCTCTTCATTATTCTCTTGATAATCTTACAAAACTATATCATGGTTTGGTAAAAATATTGTAATACAGCTATCACTTTAACTTAGAAAGGCAGTAACTATGGTAATTTACAGCTGCAGGGTCACGCCATCCTCTGTTGTCTTGGAGTGAACTTTTTAAGACAAAGTAAAAGCCATTGTCATACCACACTGTGCATCAGAAAACGGAGAACACAGTATTATTATCATTTATTCTGAGAATTTTTGTAGACGGTGTGGAAAGGTTTACAGACCTGGTCTTTTAATCATATTAATTTTTCCATGTAGGTCATTAGCATTGATGAATCTAAACATGATATCTAATGGCACATATCATCAGTATTTAGGAGTCTAAATTTTATATTTAATGGCAGCAAGATCCAGATTTGGGAGACTTAATTCCAGGTCCTAATTCATAAACTTGGCAGTTGTCACTATGATTTGTGGCACTTGGTGATTCCAATTATAGAGACCTAAAGCTCCCTTCTCCCTCTGGAAATCCACGCGTGACTACCCCAGCCCATCTCCCTTGTGTTGTGCAAGCAACAACTGGAACTGCCTTCACAGGACTCCTTTATTGACTCAGGGAGCATTAGATTAATTCCTCTTTCTATTTTCTTAAATCCTTATCTGTGTTTGTGTAAATTATTTTGGGGAATATTAAATTATTGACATAAGGAGTGATGTGCATTAATATAGTTTACCTAATGACTGGAGCTAACTGCCATTAGGTAAAAACCCATTTACTTAATGGTGCTTTGTTTTTATTTTTATTTTAGTATTGTTTTCTAGAAAATAGCTTTTTTAAATTATTATCCTGAAGAGCTTAACATGTGAAGAGACTGAAGTGCATAAGCATTCTGTGGAGAAACCTATTGGCAATTAATGCACTCCATAGTTTTCCTTTCCAAGACACTTAGCCTAATGACTAAAGAGATAAAGCAAAAAATGTACTGTAATGTTCCACTGTCTTCTGCTTTGTGATTTAGACTGTTTATCTGTATATAGTGAGCTGTAGGCTGAGGTGATATTGACTTCAAGAAAAATATATTTGTGATGATGTACATTTTTTAGTGTTAGCACTGTCTTTTATCAGTCTCATCTGCAGGAAATAGGACAAGAATTGTCTCAATCAAGCAAAGTGCCTGGCTCTCAAATGGGAGTTTCTGTACTAGTACCAGGACCAAATCTCTTAACTGTAAAATAAAATAAATTAAATTATGACAAAAAAAAAAAAATTATCTGCCTTCCATTCAGCATATCATGGTTTCAAATACACTGCTGTCTTTCAGATAGACTTGTATTCAACAAACCTGCTCTTCATAGTTATGGTAGAAAAAACGTAAATATTTCCTTTTCTATTTTAAAATAGAAAAGAAACTATTTTAATGGAAAATATTCTATGTATCACACATTTATAGTTATATTTGATCCATTTGACTAGTTTAGAGCATATTGAGAGTGGCAGATATGCTGTGTTATCACACCTTGTTCATTCTCAGATAGAACTTTAGAAACAAATGTTTACAAGAAGAATTGCTTGCAATCCCTAAGTAGGAAAGAGTTCAGAAGGTTTTGTTCTTGTGTCAGTATTGCACAGGCTACAGTTCAGGGGTCTGTTTGTGTTGTGAACAGGAGCAGAAGTAGAAATATTCGTGGTACCTCAGTTGCCAAAGTTGGTCAGGGCTGGCAATTTGTCCGTCCTAGAGTTATTTCTCATTACATTCTTGTTAGATTTAATAATGTTCAATCCTGTTTGCTTAAGAAAAGAGTTTTGTGATATTTTCAGGAAGTGAGGTGACTATGCCTGACATTAAAATTTGGGAACTATGAGTGACATTTCTACGTTATCAGGAAATTATTTCTACAAGACCCTTGAAAGAGAGGGTTAGTGGAAAAGATGAAAAATTAATTTCAGCTGTGAATATACTGATGAATGTTGTTTACAGGTTTACGAGCTTATCACAAGTACATGCAGAGATAACGTGGATTTAATATGAATTGTTGAAAGCAGGCATGACCTAGTGCACATTAACGTAAGCAGCAATTCAGGCTTTCTGCTTGTAGGAAAATATTGCGTGAGGTGAGGACTGTACACATCCATTTTGGAAACAAGTAGGAAAACTTGCCAAACAATGTTGCACCCAACTCAGACACTGATAAAACTCCTCCAAAGATTATAATTCTACTTCGTAGATTTCTACCAAATGATATTCACTTTGTTTACTTTACCCATTTAAGATTTCTAAACAAGTATGTTTTCCTTTGCCCTCCAACTTAAGTTTCTGTGATGAATGTTTCAGCACAGGAGATATTAAAAAAATAAAGCAACAGATTATTTAGGGGTGTGACTCCTCTTTTCCTAAAAGACTTCTAATAGTGAGATTGTAGAAAACAATGAGTTAAGAATCCTGACTGTGACTAACTTTTATTAAAAACATCCACTATGAGTGCATAAACATGTGTTTATATGTAGTTTACCCCAATTATAAATAAAGCTATATGCAAAATACAATTCACGTGTTATTCTCCAGAAAAATAATAGATGTAAAACTGTGTATTTTATACCATATGTAAGAAATTAATTATTAATGTGACCTGAATATATTATATGTTAGTTTGGTATAGCAGCAGATTATATTAGTCTTTTTGCCTAAAGTCTCATGCTATGAAAATGCAAGAAAGGTTTTCAAGACATTTGTAGCCTGACTTTTACATAGGGGAGCCTGAGGCTGTCATTACCACGTGTTTTGTCACTGTGGCAGAAGGGGTTTCTGTAACCCAGGTTTTCAGGAATCAGTAAGGAATATTTTTACCACTGACTTAAGGGAGGTATGAGGAAGTGTTCTGAAATGTTACTTTGTGTACATTAGAAGAACAGACTCTGCACTAATCTGTTCATTGTCAGAGGAGAACAAGGAAATGTGAACAGTTGTTTTGGAAATATGAATGGGGGATCTGACATCTGAAGTAAAAATTATGGTCCAAAAAACATGCTCAGATGTTGAGACGGAATGTTTAGAGCTGTCTAATCTTCCTGAGAAGCTCTCTTTTAAGTTTCTTTTAAGTTCTTGTCAGTTAATAAGTTAAATGTCATGTGGCAGGCTTAGAACTGACCTGGTCTCTTTCTGCAAAACTAAGTCAGAAACTACACAGATTCATACCTAAATACCCATCCAGTCTGTAAACTCTGAACATTTCTGGAACATGTCAGATGAAAGTAGTCTCTTATAAAAACAATGTTTATAAGATCTTTATTTTAAATAATTTTTAAATGTTTTGTTTTAAGACTATGGTAAAATGCTTTTAGAGTAAGGGCCCTGTTACATAGTCCTTAACTTCTATATCAGTAGCTTAATTGTTAGGCTGCTATACTAGGCAGTGGAACACCAAGATTTGGTTTTACTTTCAGTTAAAACTCTTGTCTCATTCTGAAAATGTGCTCTATCCAGAGTAATAAGTTTTTCAAGATGGATGCTCTCCAAAATTAGGTAGAAAAAGAGTCTCTCAGGACTCATAGGCCCTGAAGGAGACCAAGTGAAAGGGATGTGATTCTTTAGCTTATCAGATTTTTCATGTTCATCAGAGGTTTGTCAATTCATTCTAGATCTCAAGTTTGCATCTGTTTTCAGATTTAAAATGTGTAGAAGTTCAGAAAGTAAGCCTTAGAGGCAGGTCTCTTTTCCTGGTTATTTACTATAACCAGCAGGTAAATAATGTCTCTCCCTGTCTTATGTCCCTTCATTCCCTAGGTTTCAGTGCCCTCATCTCACAAGGGCAGTTGTCTTTGTCTTAGAAAGTCCAAAATGTTCATGTTCTGGGACAAAAGGAGAGAGATCCTTGAAAAGGTCCATGCCCAGGATTAGCACAGAGTTGTTCAGGCTTTGGGGAGGGGTGGGATTGCCAGCCCCAAAGAGCAGCACTGTGGTTCTGCTGAGAGCTCTTTGATTCTTCTTCCTGAGGTGTCACCTCCTCACAATGTCCACAGAGTCATAGAATGGTCTGGGTTGGAAGGGACCTTAAAGATGATTTAGTTCCAACCCCCTGCCATGGACAGGGACACCTTCCACTAGACCAGGAGGCTCAGAGTCCCATCCAACCTGGCCTTGGACACTTGCAGGGGTGGGGCATCCACAGCTGCTCTGGGCAACCTGTGCCAGTGCCTCACAACCCACACAGTAAAGAATTCTTTCTTAATTTTTTTTTTCCATAATGGGGCACATAGAGCCAACACAATGAAGGACAGAAGCAAGTATGTCCAGCTGTTTTCCCAGAACATATGGAAGAGGAATGTAAGCACCCTGAGTTTCCCTGGTAAATCTGCATCTCTTACACAGTGACTGGATGCTTAACCCTAGGGTTTGGCTTTACATTGAGTTGCAGGCACTTAAAATTTTGCCTGTTGCAGTGATCTGTGTAGAGCTATGATTACAACTACAGATTTCTGAGCCCAGGGGGAGGTGTTCTGGCAACTGGGTTACTCTACCCCATTTACTATAGTGTTTTCTGCTTTAGAGCCTGTATTTTCATTTCTTTGTGACCACATCTTGACTCTGTACAGAAATGATGTGTCTTAAATTTTTCATGCAGTAGATGGAATCGTTTCCCTTTGATGAGTATTTAAAGAATACAGCTGTCCTAGATATGTCTTAAGTAGGAGACTGGTTCAGGGGAAATACAAGGCAGCCACTGCCAATTTGAGAGATCCTAATGTCAAGCAAGAAGGAGTTAATGTGGACTTAAATATATCTGAAAGCAAACACACTTAATGATAATGACAAGTACTTATGCAAATGAACCGCTTATACTCATCCAGCCAGAGGTGATTAAGTCTTTTAGGCCAACTGGAGATTTCACCCAGCAGGGACTATAGGGTAAAAGACAAAGGTTTAAATAACTTGAGGGGTTATAGCTCTAGTGCTGCACTTAAGTCACATTTCTCTGAATTATCCTTCCTTTAATGCCTCTTCCCTTCCACCAAGAAGGAGGTCACAACTTCAGTTACCTTGTAAATCTTTTAACCTGTACATTTTAAGGCCCATAAGAGCACTGTAACCTATCCCAGAGTGATATGCTGGTATTAAATAGACTGGAATAATGAACGGACCTAAGGGATTATCTAGTCTGATACTTAATTATGTAGACTAGGATCAAGGGAGAGGAATGGAGGAATTACATCTGTCTCTCACTCCTATAGCGTATGTCCACAGAAAACATTTATTGATACATTTCTATTAAAAGCCTTTCAAAGGCAACACAGGCTGGAGTGAAATTTAGGTCTGTGTAATATGGTGAAAAGAGTCTTCAAGCAAAATGAACTACCTTATCTGACACAGAGAAAAGGAAAATTATTAGCTACTGGAATTCTGTTGTAATAGTTCTTTTTTTTTATTCCCAATACTTCACTTAGTGTATCATTTTTATTTGGTATTATCCTATAGTTGGATGCTCTTGGAACCCCTTGTTTTGAATTTCACCAGTGAAAAAAAAAATATTCTTCCCTGAAGAGGAACGTACAAAGGCATATGTAAAGACAGAATAGGACAGTTAGTAATTAAATGTTGGTCTAAGAAGATGTTGGCTATTTTTGCAGATATTTAAGGCAGAATTGGTTTGTAACAAGAATACATCCTCTTCAGATGTATTTGTTTATATAAACACATAAATATGCATTTTAGCATAAATTATCCAAGTTCTGCTTGTCATTGAAGGCTGTTTTACTAAATATATTTTCCAGTCAGGCAGAAATTGGGTGCTTGGTACATGCAGATACTTAAACATTTTACTCAGAATTATTATTAACTGGTTTGTGCTATTGCGACCAGTATTTCCAGAAAAAATATTTGTACAGGCTTATGACTCAACAGCTTCAGGAAAAAGACAGTAGTTAACAGGTGTTATCAATCAGTCCTCAATCTGGTCTTCATAGCTGGGAGAAGAGGATCCAGCTGTCTGAGGTTTTCTGATTAAAAATTCCTTCTTAATAATCTCCCAGTCTTTCGCTTGTGCCCACACATGTCTTATACTTTTCAGCGGGCTTGGGGAAATGAATGGATTAGTAGTATCATGCGTCTGAGTCAGTAAGTTAATTAAAGGCTGCATGTATAAAATGGGACAATGAATTATTTAGTGGATAACAAACATGATCTAAAATTCCATTTACTCACATTTCAGGTCAATTTTTAGTTTCAGAATCCATATACCAAAACCTAACACTTTTCCATATTGCGAAAAGTAAATGTTTGCCAACAGCACGCTTGCTAAAGTTTCAACTGGAAGTCTGTCGAGGGCTTTGTGACTTTATATTTGGGATGTTTACTTTCCTTCCTATTCCCCATCCCCAGAGAAATTTCAGGCCGTGGTGGGAAGAGAATTGTTTGTCTGAAGATCAGCACTAAACATAAAGCAGGTTGTAGATTTGGACCCAAATTGCTTACCAAGTCTTGTTTGGAGAATCTATGCTGATTTTGCTATGACTTTATAATGAGCCATCTGAAACTATAGAGATCAAAGCTCTGATTCAAATCGAGATCTGAGTTTCACAACACAAGATACATATACACTCACTCACACATCCTTGTGCTTGTTTTTCAAACAAGCCTACAGCAGAAATGTTTCTGTTGATTTCACTGGGACTTTTGCAATGCCATGGTAAACCTAGACAGAATATTTTCCTACAAAAGGGTTTCATTTCTGGCCATTTAAAAAGTACTATGGACTGGTTTTACTGTAACACATACTCTTCTGCACCTTTATCATCATTCTCAGTATGAAAGGCCTTGTAAATCTGCAAGACTGACTTTCCAGCAGTGCATTTAATGTATGGTGTCCTAATTAGAAACAACTCCACAACGTTTCTTTTGTTAGAGCCAAAAGAGGCCACTGATCTATTGCTCACAATGACTGGCATCCATTTGGTGTTGGAGAGGGAAATATCTACTTTCTGAATTCAGTTTATGCAATGTAGTATTTCTTTTAATAATTGAAATCACTGGTAGATATTTATAAAGCACCTGACTGATGTAAGCAGATTTTCAATGAGCCATTATTTAGAGAAAAATCTTGAATTGCCAAAGACTTGGAAGACCATAACATTTTTTCTTCTTGCCCACAAAGTTTTCTAAGGATTGAGATTCAAAATTTTGACAGGATTCAAGAGGCCTGTTTTCCTGAATGTTTTGAGTTTTCAAAAAGCTTTACTTCTTCAAGAAATTTTAAGCTCTGCACATGCTTCTCACTTCTGAAATTCTCCTACTCAAGCTCCAAGGCAAAAGACTTTTTCATAAGCAGCATTCCACTTAAAAGGTAATTGTTTCTAGACTATTAAGTGCTTCAGAATTCAATTTTTAATCCCAAATGAGAATTCTAGACAAGTTAATGTGCATCTTCCTTGTTTTTCTGTCCTAGTAACAATATATCAACCTTGGACAGAAATTTATAGAATTCTACATCCCTGTCATTTGACGCTGAAGCAAAAGTGAGAAATAAAACATCCTTTTGACAATAGTGGTATCTTCTTTCCTTCCCATATTTCTTCTCCCAGACTAACCTAGAAATGGATCATTTTTTGCTGAAAAAGATAATTATCTAGATTTTGGTTTTTAAATTTTTATGATCTACCCTTATTGACTCGTAGCTATCATACTCTAAAAACAATTCAAAACCCTCTTAACAATGATATTAAGCAAGAAAAGTCTTTATTCAAGATTAGAATTCAAAATGTTTCTTTAAATTTATTGAAACTTATATAATAACAGAGACTAGTTCATAGATACTGAATATGTGAATATCAAGCTTTATTTTTAACAATTTATATTTAACAATTTATTTTCCTGCCTCATTATGCAGGAAAAATGAGTGTAGGCTGAGTCAAACTTTCATAAGGTGGTGGAGTTTTTGTCAGCTTTTATTCCTCCAGAGGAAATATCTGGGGGAAATGGATAATTACAATGCCAATTTTTATTATCAAAATAATGTGCAAAATTTATGACCTGATAAATCTGTCCTTGGATGGAGATTCTCATTTTGATAATCCCCCTAAAATGAGTAATAAAGCACCTCTGATAGTAATAAACCATTTTTCTTTGACATTTCATGATAAGTGTAACAACAAATAAAGGAAGAACTTCAAAGACTGCTTACTTCAAAAGCTCTATAAAGTCCATTTGAATAAAATCCATGACTTTCATAAAAGTGGTGTTGAAAATGTCATGAATTAAATTAATGGTCTACATCTCCTTGCTTCATATTGTCTGTATTTTAATCATAATTTATTCTTCCGCACATCCTGCATGTTGTTGATTGAAGGAAATATTAAATCCAGCTGAGCTTTAAGCAATTTTAAAAGGAATGACTGAATATAATTATACTTGTTAATAGTCCTGAATCTGCTTTTTTATTTGCTGCTGTCTGTCATAGATCAGTAAGCTTTTCTTTTTATAACTATCATTAATCTTTCACAAAGATTCAAAAAATATCCATTCAATAACTATATTGTGTTAGCTTTCTTACTATAGCCTTGTTTAAATGTTCTTAGTGTACCAGGAAAGTGAACCACGCAGATTTGATCAACTTCTGGGAAAAAAACCAAATCAACTTTTCCTAATAAAACAAAATAAATTTTTGATGCTCCAGTTACAAAGAAAAGCTCATTTGAAAATAGGCTGAATTGATTCTGAAACCAGTCATTTTAGAGCATAAGGTTTTTTTGATAGTTATGAAGAACAATAACAATGTAGACCATAATGTCCTGTTCATTATTGCCCTTTTACACCACATTTTTTGTGTATGATGGGACTTTTTTTGGTAGTGTTTGTTACACTCAGAGGAAAATTAAGGTATCATAGTAAGGTATCATAGATCCTGAGTTGCAAGGGATCCACATGTATAATTGAAGTCCAATTCCTGGCCCTGCACAGGACACCCCAAAAATCCTGCCATGTGCTTGAGAGCGTTGTCCAAACACTTGAGCTCTGTCAGGCTTGGTGCTGTGACCACTTCCCTGAGGAGCCTGTTCCAGTGCCCAACCACCCTCTGGGGAAAGAACCTTTTCCTGATATCCAGCCCAAACCTCCCACAACACAGCTTCAGGCCCTTCCCTCAGATCTTTCACTAGTCACCAGAGAGAAGAGATCAGTGCCTGCCTCTCCACTTCCCCACCTGATGGTGTTGAAGACCACAATGATATCTCCCTTCAGTCTCCTCTTCTCCAGGCTGAACGGACCAAGTGACTTCAGCCACTCCTCACAAACTTTCCCTCAAGTCCCTTCACCCTCTTTGTAGCCCTCCTTTGGATACTGTCAGACTGCTCTAAAGCTTTCTTGTCTTGTGGCACCCAGCACTGCATTTCTTCCTTTTTTACCACTTTCTGTACTCCCCCACTGTGGAGGAATTTCTTCTTTGTTAGTTGAACGTAGGGTGACATAAAGCAATGGGTTGGTATGAATCAGAGCCACACATGTAAGGTCCATTAGTGGAGATATACAGATCACCAAGGGTTTGTCTTTCCTTCCAAACTATGAATGTCTTGCTTTCTGTTGTGGTCACAAATACATTGCATTGCAGGAAATGTGATATTGATAATCACAGAAACAGATGTAAAGCAAGTTCTGTTGCATTGTAGCATTATGCACAGCACGGCTTGCAGAATTTGCCCTAAGAAGCAGCCAGCATTAGTGACCTTTTGCTAACACTGGCCAGCCTACAGGTGCTGAGCTGTCTAATGATAGCTGATGTAAAATAATCCAGGAGACAGTTTCCTCTGTTGTGACTCCAGCAAATACAAGGCTTTGTCTGATTTCTTCACTCAGTTCTGGCTGGCATGAGCTTTCCACTAAGAAACAATTGTTTCTTCTGGGCCTTGTCTGTACCAAACTTTATGTGTTACCCTTTCTATCCTTTCTCTAAATACTGTTAAACCTCTTTCCCAAGGAAAGAGTCTTATATGAGCTGTCTGCCAGGATGCAGTCCTTTCTCTCTATCCATGTTGAGGATCTATTAATTTGCAATAATCAGTCCTGTTTAACAGAGGGAGAAACATTTTAAAGAAATATGTGTTTTGGAACTCAGTGTGTTCATATATATCAGCGTGGTCAAAAGTGTATCTTAAAAACTTGTATTTCTGTAAGAAAAGCATCTGAGCAGTGGGTAGACCTCTGGTGAAGAGGAACAATAGTAGGAGAGATTGTTGGTTCCCTGAGGAGAAGAGGGATCAAGAGTGTCATGCTAGGGAGAAGGTCCTTTCCTTGGAATACTTGATCTGTCATGTGCTGGTGAATGTCACCACACTCCATGACTGCCAGGGAACCAGTTTTCTCCACGTCAGGTTCCTCCAGCATTTTCACTGATCATTAAGCTTTCTCTACCTTTCTGTAAGAGTAACAACTAGAGCTATGAAGAAGCCTAAAGGTCCCAGTGAGCTGGTCTGTGATGCAGGCAGGACAAGCAGAGGTGGAGCAACCTCCTCAGGCTCTTGGCTGAAGTGAATGAACCACCAAGACCGACTCCCTGCATCACCAGGATCACTGTTTGCTGCTGATAATGACAAGTAGATTTGCTGGTGCTCTCATGAATGGTGCTATGTGACTTTCTGGAGCTGGGGTACCACTGGCTGTGTGATCTACCAGGGGATTTATGAGAGATCTGCATTGTAGTTCATTACATACCTACCTCCTTTTTTTGGTGTTGTTTTCTTGGGGGTTTTTGTGTGTGTGTATGTGTAGGATGCATTGCTGTTCATGTCACTGTTTTTTATAATCTCCTTCCCAATCAGTCCTATTGTTTTCCATGTATTTTCTTGTTGCATGTCATCGCTGGCAGTGATGGTGTTTTTCTTTGTCAAGTCTTAATTTTATCTAAAGTGATAAAAGTGGAAAGAAAACCTCAATTTCATAAGAATGTTAGGGCACTGCATCAAAACTAGTGCTGTGTTATTTTTCAGTGGCAGATAAGTTTTCTCACTAAAACTGACCTTGCAATTTATCCACCGGGGAGCTAGATAATGCAACTACAGCCTTTGAGATTATAATTACTGCTGTAGTAATGTTGGACAGATATTTATCTGATTCTTTTCTGAGAAGGAATTGATATTTTAATGTAGTATTCCCAGGCTACATTTCTGTTAACAATATTAACAAATTCCTGCAAAAGTCATATTGAGCCACAGAAGTTCCCTTAAGAAATCTCATCCACATAAATATGGTAACTGAATCCTTGTGCAATTCAGCTACGGAGCAATGATATACCAATGCCTGAATGTTTCTTTGAGATCACATTAGTTTCCTCTTGGGATAGCTGGAAAAGGTCAAGATGCAAAAAGTAAAAGAGGGAATAACAAGGAAACTGATCCCATATGTCACCAAATAACCTTTCCTATTCTTAAGTGACTCCTTCAAATTAACATGGTCAGACGTGAACCTAAACATGCCCGTGGTTTTCCGGTGAGACTGACAATGTCTTAGAAGGTTTGTGGCACTACAGGTACCCTTTTTGTCTGTGAATTCACTGAGTACTAAGTACTGCTTTTTCTGCCACTGGAAAAGCCTGTCAGCCTTTGTGTTTAGCCTAAACTCTACTCCAAATATATTCAGGAAGAGATGCAGGAGGGAGGAGCGTGGTGAAGAATGGTGGTTTGCAGCAGAGGTACATAAACAAGAGGGAAGTTTCAGGTTTCTGGGGAAGTTCTTCAAAAACGTCTCAACCAATATCTCTCACAAAACCTAAGAAACATGATAACCTAAAGAGAGCTCATCAGTTTAGATAATATCAATGCCATAAAGCTCTACATACTGTCGTTTGGGGGGGGAAGGGGTAGGGGTTGCCTTTTTTTTTTTTAAGATGATGTCTCATTTATGATTTCTCCTTTCATTTTTGTAAAATTATTTCACTCCACAAATTTAATCTGTTTATGTTTTGTGCGAAGTACAAGGGTGTAAATGTGAAACATGGTTTTAAATGAAAAAGCTCTTGTACAGATAATTCGCAAGGTATTTTTGTGGGGTTTATTTTGTATTTCTATGCAAGTTATGTAGGTGAAACATTTATGTGAACGGTAAGATATTTTGCACAGTCAAGTGTTTCAAGTCAAAGATGTCACCAGTTGTAAGCTTTTTATGCTACTTCATATTATTCTGCCACCATCATTTTGTGTTCGATGGTCCTTTAAATAATCACTTGAGGAAACCCTGAAATCAGCTAATGAACAGTGTGCTTTAAAGTGCCAAGTGTGTTTTTATAATAGGTGTCTGTGTTATATAAGGCAGAGTTTTGTACCATACACTGACTCTGACTTTATAAAGCAGAGGGGACTGAAGAAATAGCAGTTTTATTGTCATATTTCATTGTTTAAAATTAGATGTATTTTAAGTGACTGACATTGTGTTTTCATGTGTACAACTTTGGCTCTGCATGTTTACTTTTTATGGGCTCTGAATGGAAAGAAAATGAGAAGACGTGTACTCCTTCATTTATAATTTAGAAGGGGAGATGTGCCAAGAAAACAAAGAAGGGGAAAAGAATGATTTCTGTAAAGCCAAGGAATCCAGAAAAGGAGAAATCTGCTATTGTAGTGATGAGTGTTGAACTCCTAAATGTCATAGAATGACTTGTCATGTTTAAATTAAAATAGAAAATTTTACTCCTCTTTTCTCATGTAATTGAAATGTTGTGAGGAGAAATCTCAGCCTGAATTAAGGTAAATTTTGAGCAACTATCCAGAACCGAGAAGTCCTTGGATTCAAGCTTTTACAAGTAGAAGAGCCTAAGCAGGAGCCAGATTAACACTGTATGTGGAGCCACATCTGCAAAATGTGCAGCAAGGCTGAAATATATTGTTGCCAGACAGCAGTAGTTCAGTCCCCACCACAGATCTTAAAATATTATTTAGCAATAGTTAAATAATGTTAACCATCATCAGTACAAACCTCATGCTTATGAGTAAATGTCTAAGTACAGGAATTAAAACTTCCATAGTTTGGGGCTTTTTTGTCACTATTATATCTTACTTCCTGTGAGAATTGGTATAAAATATGGCTTTATTAGATGATGAGCTAAAATACCTCCTTCTGCAAAATCCAAAATACATTGGTTTTTGTTTGGGGGGTGTTTTTTTTTTTTTCTTTTTAATTAATTCCTAAGTAACAATCTGTAGAAGTAAAAGCCTGGCCCCAGTGACACTGACTATGTGACTGTGTTTTCAGCTGTCATTTTTGTGTTTTAGCCCCAATGTAAGACACTATGACTATGTGATATTGTTAAATAAGAAAAGTGACAAACCCTGGTGCCAGTGCTGAGCACTGCCAAGAATTAATCCCCTGTTAAAGTGTCATCTACACACCTTCCCGTAACAAAATTATTATTTATCTTATATTTATATTTTATATTTATTTTATATAAAAAGTCCTTGCATGCTACCCAGGAAGAAAGTAGGCCCAAAGATGAGTGTAAAACACAAAGTAAAGACCATTTGAGGTTTCTTTTGCTTTGTGCTAGTCACTGTATTGTTTATCATTGGCCAGACCTTAAAGTTCCTTTTGACTTTTCCACAATTTTCAATCCTGTGTGCAGTTAAAGCTTGAGTATGTTTATTCAGCTTTAATTCAGTTCTGCACAACCCCAGGCAAACCCAACCCCAGGCAAACCCTGAGCATGGCAGATGTGTGACAGAGCGAGCTCTTTGTTGCCATTTAAGTGGATTTTTACCATGCAGAGTCAGGCATCAATCTTAGGTCCTTGGAATTGTGGTCTGGTGGTATCCTTGTCTTCCTACATCAGGGTATTCTATTCCTAACCACATGCTTAAAATTGTACTTCTAGCAAATGTAAAGAAATTTAAAGTCTTTGATGATCTATACTTAGATCTAATTGTGGATCAGTGTGTCCAGTATTCCCTCAGATATGCTTTTATTTTTCTTTACAAACGAGTACATGTTCAGTGCTGCTTACACACACCGAGATGTGATCCATAGGTTCTCATGGGTGAAAGGAGGGGAAAGGGTCTCAGATCTCAGGAGGGGCTGGCTGGCCATAATAGCAGGGCTCAGTAAAGTGACCTGATATACCCGGCTGAGCGGGTTTTGTGCAACCCTTTGAACTGGCTCTTCATCATGATAAAATGAAAAAGTGTTATTTTCAAATCCACTGGCCTGTGGCATCCCTTTTCGGCTAACAGAGCAGCTATACTTTTTACTATTCCCCTTTCTCTGTGGCTTATTTGGTACAAACTTCTCCCCCAAAACCACTGTGCTCTGCTTCCCTGTTTGAAATACAATGGATCTGCTTTCTTTTACAAATGACATAACTAATCAGCTTCTGAGGGGAAAAAATCGAGACAGCTAACACATATTCATTACCGGGAGTGTTGTGCAGACTGCATTTTTTTCCTCACAGGATTGATTAATTAAATATTTATGAAAGAGAAACACCTGGCATACTTCCATAAACAAATAGGTCTCCTGTGGGTTTGTCACAGCTGAGGAGAGTTTTGAGGGACCACAGGGATTCTCAGGGTAAAGACTTCCTCACAGCTTGAGTTCTTACACATTGCTGTTTCTCATAAATATGCACCAACACACAAATAATTTCTATTTTGAAGGCAGAAAGTGCAATATCAACAGATGAAATCTAAAAGACAGCCAAAGAGAAAGGTAAAGATTAAGCAGAACAGAAGTACTGTATGTGGGGAAAATGGCTTGTTTTTATTTATCTAAGTAAGGTCTAAGAGGCTCAGACAACTGGGCCCCTTTTTTCAGGTATTTGTCTAGAGCTGGTAGTTAAATACTGAAAGCCTTAGACTGAAGAGATCTGTTGAAATCTAAGGGCAAGGGTTAAGAAATTATGCAAGACACCTAAAAGTGGGAAATTCATTCTGTTCACTATTTCAGCTGCTCTTCCAGATGGATCTGCTTTATAGATACTTCCCAGACTCTTCATCTTCAGTGGAATGTTTTCACTGGTATGTCACTGCTTTAAAAATAAAAATAGTTGTGCCACTGACTTCAGCTACAATTTAGCTGGCATGATTGCTTTTATCGACCAGTGCTTTACTGTGGCCAGTTTCCTACAAGTGATTGTTTTAGTTGTTGGGCGTGCACGTAATGTAGCTGTTAGTGTCAAATTCTTGTGCAATATCTTTTACATGTGCTTACATGCCATGTGCTTGCTGTGTGTTGTATTATACTTCATCATTCTCCAGCTATGATTTTTTTTGGGGGGGGGAAACCTTCGAAACTGGCCAGCTGCACTGAAACTTAGAAGTTTAAGGTTCAGCCTATATGGGAATTGATCAAGCCAATTTAACTGTCTTGTGTTCCTGAAGCCAAAGTCTAAAATGACTTATTGTGATGAGAATTTCTTATATTGGTCAAATGTTAATTTATTTCTCAATCTCAAACACAGAAAAATATATAGGTTCACAATTTTTTTAAAAATGCAATTTCTTAAAAAAGCATAAATATTTTAACTTGGTTTTTTTTCTTTGCCACAGATGGACAAATATTAGAAAAAATCAAACCCTTTTTCATTTTCAAATTCTGAAAGAGAAAAGATTGTTTATAAAAGAAAAAGGTGTTTTTGAAAGTTCAGATTGTTAATCATTGAAATAATACAGCTCAAATTTGGGTGTATTTTTGTTTGGTTTGGAGGAGGGGGGGATTTTGTTTGTTTGCTTTGTTTTGGTCAATAGATTTTCTACCAGTGAGTATATTGTGTTTGATTGGAGTGTTTCCAAGCTGTGAATTATTTTAAGGATTAAGACTGAGAGGATCATAAGCCTGTCAGTCTATTTAGGAAAAGAAAAAGTGAAGGTTTTTTGATGAAGTTCTACAAACACAACTGGTTTGTAGTGATAAAGTCCAGTGACGTGTATAATAATATGGAGATAAAGCAGGACTGTGTTTAGTATTAAAAGTAGGTAGCACTTTGTCTTCTAGATAACCTCCATAAGGTGAAATGGTTTTATTGCTAATCCTATGAAATTTGGTCAAAAAGTTAATGAAATGAAAACGAGCTTTTTCATGAGCTGCAATATATCAGAGCTGAGGTTTTACATGCTTTTACTTGTATTGTGCATGCTTTCACTGTGAGATTTTGGGGAAGGTTTACTAATACAGAATGCAGAATTACCTTTTGCATGCCACCACTTTTTGCCATGGTAATCACTTTTTAAATTAGTTTCACATATTTTTCCAGAAAAAATAAGCAATTACATGGAGTATATCTCAATGTAGTACATTTTCAGAGGGTGATTACAAAGACTTATTTAATCTAGAGCAAACTTCTTATGCAGCTGCAGTTTTCTTTGCTTTCCCTAGGTATCCATAATAATAGTATAATGCATTCCGGGGTTAACCTGTTCCTTTAACGAAGGTGTTCAGCCTACATTCTGTAAAAATCTAAAATCACTCTTTGAAATTAATGTGCATGCTGGATGTCTGAGGATTGCAGAATTCCATCCTTAATCATCAAAAATGTATTGCAATTGTATATGGTGAAGGTCTTAAATGTCCTGACTAGAAAGAGTATTAATTCTGAGTGGTAGCAGATAGATCTTGATTTAATGAAATGTCTTTATTTCCTGCTAACAGAAAATGATCACAGGATTGTTTAAAAAGGATGAACCATTGAAATCACCTTGTTAGACATAAATACTTAATAACACCCACTATAATGAGATAAAAAGTGATGGTAGTGAGGTCAAGTGTGAGAAGGAGAGAGTTCAAAGACAGTGTAGACCCTTCAACATGATATAACCTAGTTTTAAAGGGGACAGAGGCAATGCATTGCTTGATGAGAAGAAAAGCCTTGTGTAAGCTTGATAAATATTAAGGGTTTGTGTGTAATGAGAAATGGAATCTGATGAATGAAATGTCATGGTAAAATCATTTTAATCAATAATGGAATGTGACATTATTCAGACCATAGTAATATGTCTTCTGCTTTTTATTCATTCCCCGTGGTATGCTTTCCTTTCATTTTTTTAAAATAATTTTGGTGTTTTGGGGGGGGTTTGTTAGCTTGAGATTGGTTATGCTAATGTAGTGTACTTCAGCAAAAATACTGAATGTGTAATATCACAATGCTATGCATAAGCCTAGGAAAACAGAGGTAGTATGTGGAATAACAGCATTTTCTAGGGATATTTACATGTTCAAAATTAATTTGCTTTTTTCCCTGCTCCCCAAATTTTAAATATAAAATTCTGATTGGATTAAAGGGGCTGTCATGTTTGTAGGGAGTGCTTGTTCAGGCTCTTGGGTAATGTAATAATAACCCCAGTGTAAGTAACTGTGGATAAATTATGCACTATTGCATGCTAGTTGCCATTTACTTTGTTTCAGTGTTTATTTTAGCATAATAAAATGAGATCTTTTTTCATTATTGAGATCTTGTGGTACACCAGTAACAATGATGACTTTATAATGCCTTTTGATGGTAGTGCTTTGTTGGACTAATGGGCTATTTCATCTGAAAATGCTGGAGTTCATTTTGAGCATTAAGCAGATAATCTGTCAGTTTACCTTCGTGATCTCATGGAGAAAGTAATTGAGAAACTTCACTGTAGCTCAAGGTTTGTTTTTCACAAGAGCAGCTCTAAGATCTCCTGATTTCTACTTTTGGTCACAAGACCATCTTAATGTGGGCATTTGTGAACCTCCCAGCTCAGATTTTGGAGCATGCAGCAGACACAAATCTACATTTCACATCCCTTTTTAACTGTTTGTAAGCTTTTTAAGAGTCTCTGTGATGAGCAAAAGCATCCAACCAGGAAGAACTGTGGAGTGACTGTGCCTGTAGGAAAAAAACCTGTTCCTTAATATTGGAAACTTGCTGTGCCTTTAGAGCATCTTGGATGTTGATTTTAGAAAAATAGATTGAGACAAAATCTTTTGAGCGACTTGAGCTGTTGTCATATAACCATAGTCACATTTATGCTGAAATCAGACTGGGAGAAGTAATACAGAAAACTACTAAAGCAGAACAGGGAAAAGCTTATCTGTTACTATGTTATTTGTTTGGGCTTTTTTTAAATTTATCTTCCTATATTTGTTCAATGAATTTCTTAAATTTTGAAAAACTAAGATAAAAAATCGTTCAGCATGGTGTTTCACCAAAGCAAAACAGTTGATAAAGGACACCTTATACATGCTTATCTATTTTTTGTTAGTTTGATTGTTAGAAACTTATTATTTGGCAATGCTTGAATTGATCTTTTTTTCCTTTATTGTAGCATCAATATGGCCTGAATATACTCCATATATTAATACCAAGTGCTTATTTTTGTTTGGATCAATTTGACTTAATGTCATTCATATCATTAACATTTTTCAGAAATAATATTGACGAAAGCCATTGATCCTTCTTGCAGAAACCATTGTATCAGTTGTACTGAAGACTTGCAAATGTTTGATCCTGTGTTAGCCACAAAAAATGTTTGATATTGTCCATAGGTTCAACACAGCCAAGCCTAAGTAATCATTGATTGAGACATGGGGGAACAAAACCCAGAGACAGGAATGAATTTGGAAACACGGGGCTTCAGTGAGCAGTCTGACCCGCACAGGCACCTCATTTCTACACCAGCTTTGCTGTAGAGGGCACAAAAACAGTATTAGCCAAGCTGGTTTGGCAACTAAATTTTTATCTTTGTACAAATACTTCTCTCTCTCTGGGGTTCTGGAAATGGCAGCACAGGAGACACCGTTTCCCTCCCTTTTTCTGCCATTTCCAGCCTAAATTAACTGTTTCAGTGGGAGGAAGGGGGAGGTGCTCCTGTCTTCCTTTCTGCAGCTGCCCAGCCTGAGGAGTCTGGAGAAAGGCAGAATCCCTTCCCCTGGCTGCCTCTCCATGTGTCACCTGGGCTGGCATT
The DNA here is from genome assembly GCA_013399195.1 of Dicrurus megarhynchus. Lineage (NCBI taxonomy): Eukaryota > Metazoa > Chordata > Aves > Passeriformes > Dicruridae > Dicrurus > Dicrurus megarhynchus. The sequence continues at coordinate 339,745 of VXAD01003443.1, forward strand.
GGGACAGTCGCATTTGCAAATATTCCTTTTTAAAAATGTTTTCTGAATTAAAAAAAAAAATATATATATAAACACAAAACCCCAAAGTAAAACCCCACTTTCAGAGGCACACAATGCTGTGTAATGCCTCAGAGTGATACAATAATATTGTTAGGTGGCTAACATGGGAATTGCAACTGTCCATGCTGTAGCAAGCTAGCATGTTATCCATTCTTTCAGGGAATGCCCACTGAAAATTTGCCTTGTATTCTCTGAATTTGGACAAATATCTTTAGGGTATTTATAGCTGCGTCTCATTAATGCTCCTGTTAAGAGAATATAGTGTTTTTTTTCTTTTTGTTTTAAGTTACAGATTAAAAACCATGTAGCTTGGCAATTCCTATCACAAAGCAGGTAGAGCAAAAAAGATTAATAAAAGATTCCTCATGCTACTTTGCAATAGGGATATTTAAAAATCAATGAGCTCTGCTGAGGGTCTCAGTACTCAGTTATTGATGATCCTTAAGTCAAATAGAGCCCATGCTGTCATGATAGAACAATACCTATAGCTCTGTGTTGGTATTAATTGTCTGATTTCTTGTAGGGAGGCAGGACAGAAAGAAATTAAATAAGCTTTTGCTGGTAGGAGGCAAGTAAGATTTTTTCATGTTCTTTTATTTCTATTACATGAAAAGTCATCTGTGATGTGCTATAAGGATAAAAGTCAAACTTTAAAATGTAATTTTTTTAACTTAAAAATCATTTTCATATTATGCTTGCTTTTACTGTTGCAGATGTGGCAGTTCGAGGCAGCACTGCAAATAAAGGAATAATTACAGTCTTTTTTTAAAGTTAGTCTATGTGAAAGCTAGAAAATAGTTGAGAAGAGTGATGGTGAAGTATAAATAGGTTCTAAATAGTTTGTGTAGGCATTGAGGAGTGTTTTTTTCCTTTTTTTTTTTTAATTTGAAGTCAAAGTTCTTAGAAGAGTGCCTGCACAAACATAAATAAGTACATGTAGTAAAAAGAAGGGACAAATGAAGGGAAAAAATATATTAAGTCTGACTCTGTGTGTTTCAACATTTGAGTGCCAGGCTTGCAATCTGGTTCAATTAGAATTTTTTACCCAATACCTAACCAAAACAAAACCTTTCTTGGAACTGTGTATGAGTTTAGGTTGGTATTGTGTTCACAACACATAAGCAGCTGCTAAAATTTCCAGAACTGTTTAATTCAGAAAGTTGATTTCTTTGTTCAAGGTGTGTCAGCCCCTCAGCTTTTCTGTTGTAATTAAGCATTTTTAGACTTACAAAAAATCCTTTAAATGGAAAAATGCATTGCAACTGAGTTCATTTTTCTTTTTTCTTAAGTAAATGCAAGATAAGTTAGTGTGGCATTGCAACTTCTAAAGGAAATTTGTAGCACTTTTAGCACAAAATAACAAAAGTACATTGAGCAATGTGTCCAGAATTCTAATGTGTGTTTAACTGATTTTAGTTTCAATGAGTATGAAATGACACTTACTATAGAACGGACATTGTGGTTACTATATAAAGAATCTGAAAAATCTCTGCAGATTCATTATGTGACTTGCCATCTGCTATCAAAGGACTGCTGACTTCTTAGGAGATCTTACAGAGTGCAATAATTGCTAACCGAGGCTATTAGAAATAATTTTCAGATAAGAACTCTAACCATTAATCCCTGTAGGAGCTAGATTACTTTTAAAATACTGGTCTGCATATAGGAACTTTTTGATGAAGTTATCAGAAACACATTTCAGGTTTTGAAGTTGAAAATTAACCTGACCATTCATGACTTTTTCAGTAAACCTTGAACAAAGCTGTTTTCTAAATTTCAAGCATATATCTAGGTGTAGGGGAATCTACTGTGAGTGGAATCTTGCTCTTAAGAGTGTGTGTTGTAAGGAAAATTAGAGCTGGACTCTGTGACCATAAGCTTTTTCAACTTCAAGAATATTTCAAGAGTATCCCCAATAGTTAACATCCATTTAAAGAAGCTAGTTTGAATTAGTTCTGGGATGAGAATCTCATTTTCCCTGTTGATGACATTTACATCTTGCAAATACCTCTCTGTAGCTGCTTCAGCCTTTAAGGAGCAGCATGGAGACAGAAAAGCTTGAAGCAATTTCCCTTTTTGAGACAGATGTTGAGATAGAAAAATGGCTTGAGAAATGAAAACGTGCTTAAAGTTCTGAGGATTAACTGAAGTTAGATGATATATTTGGACAAAGTGAACATTTTTAATGTATAGCAACTTCTGTGTTCAAGCTGGGTTTTTTCTGGTTTAGTTCTTCCAAACACAAATGTTATATAAGGTGGGGAGATAACGGCAGCTGGTTGTACTCCCAGAAAACTTGCAGCTGGTGTCACGGGATGTGCCAGAGCAGCCCTTCACCTGGCCACTTAATCAAATGTTCTCAGTGACAACATAATAATAAGAGAGCCCATTTCAGTTTCTTTCATTTTCCAGTATATTCATGTTGAGATTAAAATATTGAAGGTGGGCCAACAAGTGTCAGTGTCTAAGGTACTAAAAGCAGTGCTAAAGCATGATGGATATCTAGTAACACGTTATTGCTCTCTATTATCTGCTCTTGCCTAGATGAGTGATTTGTTCTTGGCTTCCAAATAAATAATGCAGAGCATCCAAAGAGGCCATCTCACAGTTCCTGAATCCAACTTGAAACTGTGATGAACACAGATATTACTAGTTGTTGTTGTTCTTTTTTAAGTAACAAAAAATAGGGCACTAGTAGAATTTGGTGCCTCTTTTTGGTGAAACTGGAGCATTTTGGGAAATACAGATTATTCCATCAAGTTCCTCACCACAAGTACTAAAGAAAGCAGAGCTTTTTATGGTGTTTTTCAGATTTATTATTATTATTATTATTATTATTATTATATATTTCAAACCTAAAAATTACTCGTACTCTCAAAATTTTCTATTATTTTTAAAAATGAATGGTAAATACCTTGCTTTGAACAGAACATAGTTTTTTTCTCATGTGGCTACAAGAATTCAGTTATTTGCTCTGTTCTGTGTGACATTTTTTCCTCTTGCATTCCTGAACATTATAAGATATTTTCTGATTTATGCACTCAGTTAATATTGGTGATATGAGAGAAACAAGGTTTATTATTTTGTTCTCCAGCTGACAAACTGATGATATATGCTAATGTCTGACTCCAAGACAGCTTTTTGATTAAGAAATGGAATTAGCAGATGAATTAGGCTGCTAATTCAAAGACTAGCCAGACTCCTCAGATAAAATCAAGTTGCTCAGTTTCTTTGTCTCGCCTGTCCTTTGATATTTGTTTACAGATGGGCAAGTAAATTACTATACCATAGTTTAAAGAAAGAACGTTACTCCCCTCAGAATTACTATGGTGTTCACACAGACACTTCCCTACCCTCTCCCTCCCCCCCTCAAAAAAAATTCCCGAGTGTTTTGGCCAACTATGCTTCTGCTCAGAATATTTGTTTTTCTTTTTGAAGGGGGTATCAAGGCAAAGGAGGGCAACTTAACTTGAAGAGTAGCAAACTACTTAATTCAATAATTTACAGAGAAGATTTCTGATGTTAAGCAATTTTAAACATTTTTTCTCCACTTCTGGTGAGTCTCTTTTAGAAAGGCCAAGTATTAAGGTGTCATCATTTAGAATCTCAATGATGCTCCAAATTACCCTTCAGAGGCTGGAAAGGAGATCCAGCTTAGCTAACACTGTGAGTTTATAAATTCAATATAAATAAAAGCTACTCACCAGGATTAAGAAGTCAGTGTCTGTTAGTAGTTAAAAGCAAGTGATGTTAATGTACAAAAAAATCTATTTTATCTAGCACAAAGAATACCTACAATCCCAGCCTGGGAAGATCTTCTGGGATTTAGTTTTAAAATGCTCTCTCCAGGAATGAACAGCCCAATACAGGGAGAACACTTTACTTGCAGGGTGCAGCATAAGGAAGAGAATGCTGTCTTTCTTTTTCTTTTTCCCTTGTAATGTCACATTTAGTTCTGTTTCTTTTACATTTGTAATACAGGTATTGTCATAGTAAACTAGGAGTCTGATAAAACTGGGCTGATATGAAAGCTCCTTTGCTGTTTTTCTGAACAAAATCCCAAACTATTGAGAATTTAGAGAGAATTTGTGACTGAGAGAAGAGGAGAACATGGTCCAGGAGCATCCTTTATTTCCACATAACTCTCTAAAAATGCTGTTGGATGCTAGTCATGATTAATAGGAGTGATAAGGGGATGTAATGTCATGCAACTCTGAGAATCTTACAGCCATCTTTAGAAAATGTTGCTTCTGATCAAATTTTTGGAAAGTTAATGCCCTTAAAACCTTTCAGTCATTTTCCATATGAACCATACGTGATCCTTTTGTGTATCACTTTGAAAAATGAATTCACAGCTGGATCCTCTAAGCTTGTGTGATCTTGCACACATGTGGAGCTCTTGAAACAAAGCATCACATTCTGAATGGGACTGACATATTCTGAAATAATTTGGAGCTTGGAAGAAAGTCAGAAACTGGCAATAGTTTTACAGGAAGTAAATAAAGGATGCAGAAATCATAATATAAAAAACTCACCAGAAATTTCTGTTTGGGTAGTTCTTGAATTTACGTGCATGGAAGACAGTAGGGGTAAAGATGCTCTTTTAAGTTTCCCAGCAGTAAAGTGATACTGATGTGTGGCCATCACCTCCCTACTGCCTTACCTGTGTTATTTATTGTATTACCTATGAATGAATGTCTGGTTCATTGTCAATATGGCTTTTAGACCTGACTTCTGTTTTCAGGAGAAACTTGAAAGCTGATTATCTTCCTTTAATTTCAGAAAACCTTTTTAATGGTGTAATGAGATATAAATCCTGCCTTTTCAGAGGGCATATGTACATAAAATCAATCCCTGAGGAGCGTTTGGTTTTGGTTTAGTTGGGTTTTTTTTAGTAAGATTGCAAGTAGATACACAAAGTAAATGATTTTTGCTACCTAATGTCTTCTCACCATTTCTCCCATTTAGTGGAATTCTCAAATACAGAATAATTCTTTTCACAAATATTTTACAAATTTCTGTGGTTAACTTCACATTTTCTAAAAAAAAAGGAAGTAGTAAGGACCATAGAATCAGCTCTTTCTCTGTGCTCTTCAAGAAATTTGGTAGATTTAATTTGCATGTTTGCAATCTGTTTCTTGACAAACTTTATGGAAGTGTTTCTTATGTGAAAAATTGACTAAAATAAAACTATCCTGCTCAGTACAGCTCCCAAGACTCAGTATGAGTTCTGCTTTAAGTGGATGGAATGCTGGATTCCCATGGATTCCTTTGTCATGGGGAAGACTGAGACCCAATTAAGGGAAGAGTTGTGGGTGGTTGTGCCCCCAACACACCACACTGCTTAGGTAGAGTCCTTATCCCAAAATTATGTCCATAACAGGGATAATGCTTCCTGTGTTCAGAGGAAATAGATTGTGCAATCTGTCTGTTGGCTGATTTCCTTGCTTACAATAGGACTTTCAACATAGTAATGAAACCTCTTGTTTTTGTTATAGCAGAACTTATAAATGGAGTATTTTACACCATAGCACAAACTAAGAGAGTATCTGTTCCTCATAAAACTCAGAAAAATATAAGTGACATTACTGAACTGTTTTGTGGAATCATAGATTTATTATTCATGTCAGAGTGAGCAATTTGATAATGCTGACAACTTCCTGCAATGCAGAGGCTATATAATTTCACAGAGGATTTTTTATCATCAGCCAATAACTTCCTGTGTAGTCCAAGTACATCCACAAGATAACGACTCTGGGGATTTCAGTTGCTGTCATGCCTCTAGGAAATTGTTTATTGTGATTTTAACTGTTTTAGAAACTGAGCTTATCTAATTTTCCAGCTTGAAGCCACTGGATCTCTGCTAACTTTGTATTTCATATTGAAAACCTCTGCACTGTCAGAAAGGCTGTGTCCTCGCTATCCACCAGTGATAGTGGGGATAGAATGAGTCAGGATTTAGGGATTGAAACTGTTCCCCTGGTGTGCTGCTTGGGAGGTTAGGAAGGACTGCTTAATAAGGAGGAGTGGTTTGATAAACCTACATACCTTTGGGATACATTTGAGTCTTTTTCCAGGGAATGGGTCATATGCGTGTTTTTACTGGTATGCTTATAAAAATTTTCAAAGGTTTGCTGAAGGAATGCTCATTGTAAATGGTTGCATGTGGAAAGGATAAGCTGGTGTAAAACAGTTTGTCAGTGTGTGTTAATGACTCAAAATTCATTCCCATTTTCTAGTACGTAGACAATGCAGAAATAACCTGCCTGAAAATTAGAACAAAATTTGTCTGATTCTCTATTGTTACCATTTCATGCTGCATGCACCAGAGAACAGTCATGGTGCAAGAATTGATGAGGTTTCTACCTTCTCTGAAGGTAAACCAGGAATTTCCCCCAAATTAGGTCGCATTCATAGTAAAACAGAGAACTTGTGCTGCAGCCATTATTCTAACAACATCCATCTGTAAAGTTGTCTCTCTGTTATAACCATGTCTTGGCACAGAAGTTTGTGAAAATCACACACTCAAAATAAGTAATAAGGTTATCAAAAGATGGGAGGAGAGGTTGCTTGGAAGGAAACACTTAAAGGAGCTAATCCAATGCCAATGCATCTGTTAAAAGGCTGTTAATTTTAGGACAACACTTATAGGAAAGCAAAGAAAATAATTTCAGCAAGTGGTATAAATTTTTTTTTAACTTTATTATATTTTCTTAGGAAATTACTTCCTTAAAATTAGCACTCTGGGTCTTTACTTCCTATATAAATATCCCAAAATAAGAAAAACTAGAATGAATGTAATGTGCAAGCAATAATTATTTCAGCAGGGGACAAAAATGCATGCATCCATGTGTTGTTTTGGTAACTGCCCCGCTCTATTCCTGTGTTCTTGGCAATGTCTGTGATGGCCAATCAACAATTTTTCAGCTGTGGACAAAGTGGATCTTGCAAGGATGGATGCAGGCAGCCACTCCTCCACTTCTCTCACGAGCTGGTTTTCAGCACTGAACTGTTCATATTTACTCCAGGTTTGGCTTTCTTCCCAGACTGGAGCAGTGAGCCCTTTAAAGGAAAGCCCTGCTGCAGCATTCACAGGAGTACATATCCTCAGCAGCCTGAATGTAGGCATAAGCATATGTTTTTGGAAGATTTCATGGGTTACATGGAAGCAAGTGCTTTTCCTCATTCTTACAGGCAATGAACCAGTGTATACCTACCTTAGCAGGGTAATGTGTTTAGACATTTGCCTTGCCCAGGCTTTCACAGAAGTCTGAATCCTTCCATGTAGGTCTGCCCCAATACACAGAAGTTTAGTCCTGCTCCCAAGAGAACACAAATAATTTATATCACGGCCAGGAACAGATCCAAGGTCTCTTAATTTCTATTCTGTATTATTAATGTCTTGCAGATATCTGTCATGTCAAACTTTCCAGGAAGCCCAGGAGTTGAGTTTGGTTTTTAATAGCAGCTATTACTCTGATTTCTTAGAATTAGCTTTAATCATTTTAGAAGAGCTGTACAGCAATCTGAAATGTCATCCTAATGCAATATTTTGATATAGGTCTCTCATGGCATATATATTAACTCTTAGTTGCAGGCACAAGCAGGAACAGCCCTAAAAAAGAAAACAAGTGGGAAGGGTGAAGGAACAATAAAGAATGTTTCTGCTCTTTCTCACAGTACTAATTTCAGCTTTGTTTCTTAGATGCTTTCAGTTAATTTCTTTCCTGTTCTGATTTCTAGGAATAAATGATGAGAAGTCTTAGTGCACTGTTTAACTCTGTATTTGGCTCCTGAGAACAAAGTAAAGTGTCTTTCTTAGTCTTCCACAAGCATTTAACATCTCTTCAAATCATGGTTTAGTAATGGAGAATTATTAATATAACCTAAAAGGTCTGAAGGCTAAAAACACATGAATCTTTTTTACTATGTTTCCCCTACCCTGACTCCAAACACTTGAATGTGCCTTTGAGCTTATTTCTAATTTGAAATACTAACTAAAAAAAATATAATTTTGAACTAACTCCCTATCCAAGGTGGTAATCACATTTACAAAATGGTATATACAACACATGCTATAACAAAATAGTGAGACAAAAAGAAAAAAACAAAAAAATAAGGTACATTCACTCTTCCAAGGAGCAATACTTGTAACTTAATAAGCATCTTGAATTTGTACTGAAATGCCTTTGGTCTCTGAATACACTGGGAACTAAAACTCACTTATCTACAAGCTTGATATGTACATTCACATAATTTATATCATATTGCAAGAACTTTTATCAGAGTGACAAATGTGTAAGCATATACAAGTAAGTGAGAGCAAAATGCGTTGCAAAATTAATTTCCTTTGTGTGGTAGGTTTGCAGTTGGGCCAATAAAACCAGTTTTTTGAGTCATCTAGCTCATTTCTCTAGTGAAGACTGGGAAGACGCCTTTTATCTGCCATGAAAACTGATTAATTTCTACTTTTGGCTCTCTTTGCACCACATGCTTCTGCTGAAAAGTAGTTCTCACTTGTAATGTTTTCAGCCCCAACTGTGTTCACCCTTGAAATCAGCCTAGTGTATACAAGTACTTTGGATTGAAATACACACATTTTTTCTTACAATTTAATGAAAGATTTCAGCCCTCTTGGTTTATTGATAGATCATCATGCAGGCTTCACAGCTCTGCTCATTGATAAGAACACCTAGTGATAAATTTTATTAACCTCCCACTTTGAATTCTTATTGAATAATTAAAATAGTTAGATTGCAAAAGGTTATAAAATGTGTATTTTAAACTGTTCTCTTAGTTCCTGCTGATGCTGCTTTCACTGCTGCTTTTGGTGATTATTGATGTGTAGTACCTTGCCAAAATCTGCTTGGACAAACCCCTTCTTGAGGCCTGAACACTCAGCTTTCTGCAAGTAGCTTTATCCCAGCTGTTAGTTTTGTTTAAAGTCTTTTGAGGATATAATTAACCCAGGATTGAGGAGTTCAGAAAAACCTAGAAACTGTTCACTACTCAATCATCATTGCTTCAACATGAATCATTTCTCAGTTCAGACCAATTTTCTCTCCCATATGTGGGCATAAAGGCAATAGCAATGTCAGACTTGGCCATTCATAGAAATGAAACTGAGCTGGGTAAGACATTCTAGTTAATGGTCTTGGCTTATCTGGAATGTTTCATAGTTTGTATATTTCCCAGATTTGAGTTAGTGGTTAGGCTGTATTGCCATTTCATTCCCTGTTCATGTGGAAAACGAGAACTGAATGCACTCAGGCAGCTTTGGGGGCTGAAGGGGCTGGGATTGGAAGGCCCTTCTCTTTACTTGGACAGGTGTTGAATCTGGGCTTCAGTCTGTTCAGACCTTTTGCTGTCAGTTAGAGAAATAGGAAAATTTACCTCCTTAGACTGTAGGTGGGTAGGAATTCAATGTTGAAATATTAAACTGTCATTATGATTTGGAGCAACTGTTCTCCAACAGAAGAAATGTGTATCACACCAAAAAGAGTGAGAGACAGTTGTTTATTACCTGCTCTTTCCTTACTAGATATATAAAAATACTTACCTATTACCCATGTCTATTATTTGGCATTTATGTAAAACTCTAATCTCAGTTGCATTATGCATAAGGGATGTTTGGCCTAATCTCAACATGTTGTTCTTAAAATGGATTCTTTGAAAATGGTTTCCTCTGACGTGGTGTTTCTTTGCAAGGTGAGGGGGGCACACTTGAAATTAATTACTGCTAAAATACCCTGGGATATGTGATATTAAGCTGCTGGGGAACACAGGAAGGTACCTCGTGTTACTCAGAAAACAATGACATGAATATTAGGTGCTGCATAATAACATACAGAGAACTTGTCAGTGTGGTGTGTTCTCAAACTTTTCTTTGAAATAATCTTTTTTATTTATATTTGAACAGGGTTTTTTTTTAAGACTTGGATATAAAAATCTGTAGTCACTAAGATTTCATATGGAGTCTGAGGGCCACCTTGATAAATGGATGTGTTGGGTAGAATATCTTGAGAGTACTTTTGTTTAAACATCCTTGATATCTCTTCTGTGTGCCTTAGTTTATTTTTCATTTGAAACTAGCTAACATATTTAAACTAATCTCACTTCCAGTTTGTTTTCAAAAAGCAAACCAGTCTTCCAAAAATAACATGACAAAAGGGGCTTGGGCAAAAAGGGTCCATGTCATCTACATATCTATACATGCATACACAAGAGGGCTGAATATGTAAAGGGGAAAATCATACTTCATCAGCTCAGCTTAAAACATTTCTCTTAGGCTCTGGTTGGGTTTGCTAACTTTTAACCTCATTTTTATTTTTAGTTTAAAACCCATGAAATCAGGGACTAAGAATGAACATGATAAGACACTTTACTGCAGTAGCAAGACCAGACAGCACGGTAATATTTTATAACCCAGGAAGAGAATTCACTGGTAACTCAGGACCATACATAATAAAATACAAACACAGATAATGACTCTAACTCCTTTGCTTTACAGGGTGGAGATTACAGTAGCAAAGGAAAAGCAGGCTGGACTGATTGTCAGAAAAACATTCTTTTCAAACGACCTTGTGACCCATGAATTTAATTTTGTTTTGTTTAAATGATATGTATTGAGATTCCAGCCATGAAATTGATTGCATAATGGCACTCCCCCTGAGCTCAGAGGAGTCCTACTGAAGCAGGGATGCTGGAATATGCCCAGGCTTTTGTGGGTTTGGAGCCATAAATACCAGTGGAGCTTGCAGCAGTCCCTGCTGCCAAGGAATTTCTGCATCTTGTTCCTACATCTTGGGTTATTTATTGTTATTTTATTTCTGGGGATTGCAGCTTAGGACGCGTGTATCTCAGAGAGGATCCTGAAGGCAGAATGGGCCAGCTCTAGTGAGCCTTTATTGATTTAGTGCTTATTGGGGAGGCAATATAGTGTCTGCTGTCATCAGGTGGTGAGATAGGAAGGCTGTGTGCTTCTAAGTAATGGGGTGGAACAAACTCGAGCTGTTTCTAAGTCTCCTTTCATCTTCTCATGTGTTATAATGCAGTCCCCAAGTACAGAGAGGATAAGTACATGGATTAGATTGACTGGGTCCACAGTCATTAGAGAAGTGCATATTCCCTTGGCCATTAGCAGATGGAAGAACAATGGATAATCAGCATGAGGTATTTAGTGTTGTTCATCCTAAAAATCCTCTTAGCCAGATCTTAATTTGATCACCTTTGAGGATCAAAAGGGTTCTCTTCATGTGAGTGCTGCATTTCCCCATTTGCTAAGAAAGTAGAAAGATTGAAGGTAAGAGGTATTGCTGGAGCTGGAAGAGAAGACAGCATTTAATATCTGAAATTACTGAGCTATCTATTTTCACTGGAAAAGAGTGCCAGAGGAGGAATTTTATTTCCTTACATTAGGTTTTGCAGTTAAGTTGCCTTTTCTTCTCTGCATACTTATGTTTCATGTGTTTTGGTTATGAAAACCTATCAAATCTCGATTACTTTTGTGTCACTCTATGGTGAACTAGCAAAGTCTATCTGAATAGATAGAAAAAGGTACTTTTTCCCCATTTATTACATTATATCTTTTCCCACCTTATCTCTAAGAAAGCAAACATTTCTCATACAACAGGCAAGGAAACTAGGAGCACTTTCAGGGATTTCTTCACAGAGCAAGGCCACAGAGTCTAATTAACAGCAATGCTGATGTCCTGTAAATACAAATATGCTGTGCACTTTTTGAGACTTGCAGATAAAGCTTGATGCTTTCCAGCTGTCCAGGAAGATTCTCAGACAAGAGGGCAAGCAGCTTCTTCTCAATGAGACTGCTGAAACTAGGTGGCTCCAGTGATTAGTAAGATTTATCTAGGCCATTAGTTTAAATCTGATTCATGTTGTCCTCTTAAAGCCCTTTTTGGCTGTGTTAGATTAAATGAAGTAGTAGTTTATGTAGTTCCTACTGGAAAAACTGCTCGTATCACCAAAAAGAAAAAACAAACCCAACAAAATGTTTAATGTTGTTTGCTGAGGAAAATTCAATGAGCCTTTAAACTCAGACCTCAATTTTCAATGTCATTCCCTCCCTCTGTCAGCCTCCTCGTTGCCGTTTGAGTAATTTTTTTGGTATTCCCTCTGTCTTCCAGAGCAGTACACAATAAGGCTGTAGTGTTGAAATGCTTTGTGGTAATATAGTGCTTTACCTTTCAGTCAAGCTCAGTACAAATGTGTCTTGGTTTGAAAGACAGGTGTCTGCCAAGGAAGGCAGGAGCCTCCTTTGAAATGAAAAATGCAGCCCCCTTCCCTCCAAATTATTATCATTTTGAAATTAAGGGGCTTTCAGCCAAAGATATGAGGAATAGGAATAACAGTTCTTTACTACTATATATTATATATATGTATAACAAGGCACACAAACAGCAATAACTATGGCAGTAACAGCAAACGGAACCAGTAACCCAGTGCCAGCCTCCTCGGCTCCAGGCCCTTTCCCCGTTGGTGCAGTTACGGTCACAGCCGGCAGCGGCGCTGGCAGCTCCCGGTGAGCAGGGTGGGTGCGGTGGTTCCCCCTGGGCAGGCGATCCTGGTGTCCGGCCGGACCCTCGGGAACAGCAGGCTGGAACAGCAGGGACGAGCACAAATCCCGGGTAGCAGACGGGATGCACCAAACTCCGGAGCTGCAGCGGGAGCCCCGGCAGGTCTCGGCAGGCCGGGTGTGCAGGGCTACCGTGCAGCGAAGGCTCGAAGCAACGGCGGGGGCAGAGCGGCCGCAGCCCAGCTCCCAGCGGGGCAGGGAAAGGCGGCCTTGGGAATCCCAGGGTTTCTCCCTGAGGCACGGTAGAAGGAAGGCAGCCAAAAAAGCAGAAACCTGCAGTGCTGACATGATGGCAGTCTCTCTCTCTCTGTCTGAATGCCAAGAACAACTAGTCCACAAGCCCAGGTGAAAGATAGTAGCCAGCTGCACCCCTCCCACCGTGGCCAGGTCTTTTGTTTCTCCCAAGCACCCAGCAATTTGTCACCCCAGCAACATATATGGGGAAAATTCCTCAATAGACCAAGAAAATAGAAGGGGAACTCCTAAAACCCCAACAGAATGTCAGATATAACCTAAAGAAAAAGCAAAAAACACTTGATAGGCTTTAAGATTATCAGAAATTATCATCCTCATTTTGAAGGTGAGATTTCTGAGAATGAGGTGGGGAACAAGCAGTTTGTTGGTTTTGTTTGGTGTGGGTTTGGGGTTTTTAGTGTTTTGTTATTTATACCATGTCTGTGTTATGTAAAATAGGAAATACGTGTTGTTCCCATCATCCCAACCAATGAAGAAAATGCCCAATATCTGCTTAGAATCACTGTCACACACTTGATTACCTGTATCCAGCAGTTCCAAGGGTAAGCAAAATGCTATGGTAGAAGGAACCCGTCTGTGGAGTACCAAGGAAGCTCAGCCATGTTCTTTTGTACCACTTTCTGTGCTCTTCAGGGGCAACTTGAAGCCAGACTCTGGCAGGACCATTTTCTCTCATTGTCAGAAGTCTAACTAACTGAGGACTTTCTTCTGGGACCATCTCCCATTTCCCCTTCCTTTTAACTTCTGTATAATTTCCTTTGTCTTCCATTAATTTCATCTGGTGAATCCGAACTTCTGTGAAGGGTTGCAACAATACATATACTGAGCTACTCAGTATAGTTTATTGGCATCCACTGAAATAAAAAAAATACCCTTCCAACTTGGCACAGTGTAAATTCACAGACCATATGGCATCTTGTTGAAGTAACTAGATTTGTTTTAGTTTGCAAATACTAACTTGAGTATTAAATGCCAGCTTTCTTTTCTAATGCAACAGTACTTTGGTGATGAGGAAAAAATTAAAATTCCACCTTCTGCATTAAAGGATTCCTTTTGATCCTGAGGAGGCTGAAAAATCAGTAAAAGCTTTGCTCAGTTTGTTCCATGCTGGGGAGCAGATTGACCTGGGTGGCTTTTCCCTCTTTCCCATTCAATTTTCTGGAAATTTTTATCCTATTTGATTTGTTTGTGGCATAAATTTTAATTTTTATTTTAAATTTAAAACAAAAAGCAGATGAAATTAACAAATCTGGATTTTAGGTGAGTTTCTAAGAGATAGTTGAATATGAAACGGTCGCAGTAGGTCTTTTCTTACATATGGTTCTTTGCCTAATTTTTATGCTGTCTCCTTTTTCCTGTTCCTAGATAGCCTAAGGAGGAGAGAACTGTGTTTGCCAGACCACTACACAGTTAATACTACAGTTAATATCACAGTTATTGAGGTACTCCTTGTGAAAAAGATATACTTTGGTGCAAAAGTAGTTGTAAATATTTCATCCGGCAATCCATAAAGCAAACTAGTAAATTTTCTTATTATTACCCTAGATTTTTTTTTTTTAATTAATTTCTTAAAAATATTAGCCATCACCTTAGATAAGAAATCTGAGGAGGCAGTGAGTGAAAGCTCAGTTTTGAAAAGCATACCTTGAATGCTCTGTTGGCATTTGCAGAGATTCAGTTAGGGCTTGAACGTTAAAAATCCCAGATTAAACATAAATGCCAATGTAATATTGCTGACTGACCTCCCAGAGCCACATTAGTTTGAAATCTAAAGCTCACTTTTAGCTGCCCAGGCATTACTATGAAAATAATCCAAATTTTCTCTCTCACATACACTTTTCAAAATTACTGTAATGAGCTGCTGCTGAGAAGGAATAAATTCTTTTGTCCTCAATTTTTTTCTGTGTATCAAAATGATGACAATCTTGTAGGTCCTTCTTCAATGATAAACCTTCAAAAAGAATATCCTCAGCTTCCAATTATGCATGCAAGCCTGTGAGTCCTGACCATCTTATCCCAAGTTGCCTATTTACAGTCTTGATGAAACACTGATTAGCTCTGATTAGCTAATGGATCTCTGATTAAAATGTCTAATTAACAAAGTAAGTTATTTTATTCATGCAGTCAAATTAACTTCCTTCCACAAAACCAACATGAGACTTGATTCTGAACGTGCACAGTGTTTCCCAAGCAGTGAGAATTTAGAGTATCTAAGTTCATTTCATTAGGTATTGCAAGTTATGCAAGCTTAAACCACTTTAGTGAAAAGTATTTGTGCAAATAATGTTTTCTTGAAAACACTGGTTCATATTATAAAGCAATGAACATCTTGTTAGTGCTGTTTTAATCATGAATTTGTGTTGTGTGCAGGTTTAGACTAGTTGAAAAGATACATCACTGGGTATTAACTCATATGGTACCTTTACTTCAGAAATTTTATTGCCAAAGTAGAAATTTAGTAATATTTTTTCAAGTGATTATTCAGTAACTTTTAGAAATAATGATTTGGAATGATTTTTGAGTGGTCTGCTAACCTTTGTTTATAGAATGTGATGAATCAAAATGCACAGATTTCCATACTTTTTAATAGTTTATTGTAAATTTTAGCTTGGCTGCCCAGTAGTAAAGGTGGATAAAGTGGATTGATTATGTTGTCACAAGTGAAACAAATTAATCTAGTGCCAAAATTAATAAATCAATGGGACAAGTCTGTCCACAAACTGATGTCTCCAACAGCTATGTCAGTATTTCAACAACCTTGCCAAGCTCTACCAAACTAGAACCCAGCTGGGGAAATTTTTCTTAGTTTGGTGCCCTGTAGTGATACAGGTGGAGTGCAAAAGTTATAAACAATTTTCGATTCCCAGCAATCAGATGTGCTTTTAAACAAGTTTCAGGAGATATATTCTCATTTCCACAAGGACGATGGGAAATAATGGGGTCTATGGGAGATGGAAACAAATCAACTTCTTTTCTTAAGAAACGCACAGTTAATTGCACTTAAGAAATGGTCTGTACAAATTTAATGAAGGCTTTAAGGATGTGGATTTATGGTGCAAGTGTGGCAGCCAAATTATCTATCCATGGATTTAGGAGTCCCTTAATACTCATAGAGGTGATAGACCATGATGGCTCTGAGGAACTATTAAATCCATCAGGTCGAAAGCAACTTCACATGACAACTTTTACACCCACATTAAAAGCTGCCAGACATTTCTCCAACATCCTGGCTGCCAGAACAGCTGCTTCTTCTGCTAGTCAAACTGCACCGTTCACAAACAATGCTTCTGCACAATTTTTGACATGTTTTTCGTTGCCTGACTTTGATCTCAATAAAAATACTATCTGATATGATGACAAGAGAATTTATCAGGAGTTCTCTCCTCCACTGAGAATTTTGATTTGCCATTGTGAGAGAGAAAATAAAATGGAAGAGGAAAAAGTATAGGGCTATTAGGAGTAAAGTTCCCAGAAAAGGGGTTAGAGTCTAAAAAAATATAAACCTGATAACCATGGCACAATAAATTTCCAATGTCCGGAATTTCTTCTGGAAATGAGGAGAGAGAAATGAAAATTCCTGTTACAACACCATCCTTGCTTTTTTCTATTATGTACCTACTATATATTACCCCTTAGAGACCCATCTACTCCTACTTCATCTGTCTTTCTGGTAACCCTTGTGCAGAGTAATGTCACAGAAAGAAATAAAGGGGCAAAGTGGAACACCACTGATAGCACTGCCCAGGGGTAATTTAGTGGGCCATGGCAATATTCTTAAAAGAAATATATGGATGCCTATTGTGGCCAGGGTATAGAGAGAAACAAATCACTTCTGCATGAGCTGTTGGTGTGGGAAGCTTCCAATTCTCCCTCATTACGTATGTTATTAGAAAGCTGAGGCAGGTTCATAATCACATTGAGCCTTGTTTGGGATGTTAGTCAAATCATTTAACCTTGTCACCTCCCTTTAACCTCCTATCTCAACCCAAGAGCTTTGACAAGATCAAGGAACATAAAACACTTCATATCCTCTTGATGGTGGAATGTGATACAGCAGCAAGAGAATAGCTTTGGCTTTAGCTCCATTCTTTTGTTGCAGCTGGCTACAACATAATTTGCAACTCGCTGGAGGTGTTAGAAAAGCCTGTAATGAATTAAAACTTTTATAATATTTTGAGATAAGGAAAGATGTGCAGTTACATATGGAAATATCTGCTAGTGAAAGAATGGTAAATATCAACAAAGTAGTAAAAAACAAAAGAAAAAAAAAAACCTAAAAACCCCCAAGGCAAAACAAACAACAAAAAAAAAAGCTAAAACAAACATGATAAATTGCTAAACTACTTCTGTGAAGCAGGAGAGGCTAGAGAAGCGGAACAATATCTAGTAAAATACCAGGTTCTAAGAAAAGAAAACACCAGATTGAGGAACTGAGAGAGAGAATACTTAAATACTTCAATTATATGATTTTAGAAGAAACAGCTTGACAGGCACAAGCTTTCACTGGACTGAGAGTAACAAGTGTGAGAGAAAGTCTTTATTGGCACTGTTGAGCATCCATAAGACTCTTCCAAATCATACTGTGAAAAGAGGCTGGAAATTGAGTCAGGGAGGACTTGTTCCTAGGAAACTCTCATTTTAGTGCTGTAAATCTTGCAGCTACTCTTGTGTCAGAAAAAAGTACTGAATTTGCATTGACTGTGCCCAGCAGTTGGAAGTGCAGGCTCAAACAAATCACTGTGGAGGATACTCATTACAAACTAACTTTGATGGTTTTGTCATACAGTTTATTATGAGAGATAAGATTTCAACTTTGTTCCACAAACTGATCCTAGCTGCTTCCACAAAAGCTGCTTTGTAAGCAGTAATTCTTGCTGGGCTGAGGAGTTCATGCAAATTGTAAAGAGTCGGAGAAGGGTTTGGGTTAGAAGGAACCTTAGGGATCATCTTGTTCCACCCCCCCTGCCATGGGCAGGGACACCTTCCTTTAGACCAGGTTGCTCAGAGCTCCATCCAACCTGGCCTTGAATACTTCCAGGGATGGGGCAGCCACAGCTTCCCTGGGGAACCTGTGCCAGGGCCTCACCACCCTTTTGGTGAAGAATTTCTTCCTAATATCTAATGGAAACCCATTCTTTTTCAATTTGAAATAATTCCCCCTTTAGTACAATTCTTGCTAATGTTACAAGTAGAAACACTTTTGTTAAGGGCTATCTTTTAGAGGACAAGATGAGAATTTGGGATTTATTTTGTTTGGTTGGTTAGGGGGTTTTTGTTTGTTTTGTTGCTTCTTTTAATTACATCAATATTTTTCTAGGATTCATCTCCTAGATATTGTTTTCAAGAATTGAACATGCACAATTAAAAATGACATCACAATTTTTGAAGAAAAAAAAAGTGTTGAAGTTAGTTCTCTGAGAAGTGATGGGAGTTTAGCTGATTGCTGCCTTCTTTCTCCCACAGAAGTTTGGTTCTTTTCAGAAACTCAATGCACCACAACAGCTAAAAAAAAAAAGGCAGATCACATGTAAGCAGGATTTGTTAATTTTTCAGTGTTACCACTTCAAGGTTCTGGTTTAACAGTAGAAAAACACATTTTTCTCTGCAATGTTACTGTTTTCTCTATATGGAAATGTATATCCCTCAATAACATCTTATCATGAGCCTTCATTGCAGCATGGCCAGGGCTGCATTTGCTCGGCTGTAGCTGCTGCTGCAATGTAGCTGGAACACCCTTGCAGGGCTTTTAGCAGCGTGGTGTCTCAGAGAGCAGATGAATAAAGACTGATTGAGTATTACTCCTTGATTTTGATAAATATTCTATTAAAACAGGGACTATGCACAGCAAGAGCTCTACCAATATAAGCTCTTTTTTAATTGTTTTCATCTTGTCATTCTTTGTATCCAGCATTGTATTTTGTCCTTTGTAGTCAAAATTACCTACCACTCCTCTTGCAGAAGAATTTTACTATCTGTTGAGCAAAAACAAAAGAAAAAAATGGTGCTCAATGAGTTATAAGCCCTCCAGGAGAACATATTTATTAGATACTCATGTTGCAGAATTGTGTCTGGGAAATATCTGCAAGGGGTGCTTTAACTGTGTTGTATTGAAAGCCAAAAAACCAATCTGCATCAGCTTTTTCCACTTTGCATTAGAGGTGCAAAGAAATTCAATATTTAAAAGCTAAATACCACCACAGGCTTCATATATCTCTTTGTAATCACTTAACCACAAAAGTAATGACCCATAAGAAAAAAAATCTATCATGGTATTTACCATTTCAGCTGGGTACAATTAAATTATATAAGTTAATGAGTTCTCTTAGTGACTGAGACTACAAAAAGAATTCCTTTTTTCTTTTGCTTTTTTGAGCAAGAACTATGATTACTTCCCCCCTCCTTCATTTGACGGTTCTTTGTAAAATCACTGCCCTGAAAATGTCAGCTTTGATTTAAAAGGAAGGCAGATGCTAAGTCTCCTTTCCTCAATGGGTGTACGGATATATATATATATTTTTTTTTATCCCTTTGGAATCAAATTACAGATTTCTGTTCTCCTCTAGTGGTGCTTAGCGTTGGTAATTTCTCCTTGAAATCTTCTGGAACAGCTAGATGATTTGTAGCCCACCTTAGAGTGGAAAAAATATGGAATTTTTTCTTAAAATATATTAAACTGTTTTCAATTCAGTGTTTTTCTCATAAGCTGGGAGCAATAGAGAGGCACTAAGGAACTAAGAGCTTTTAAAAATCAGCTGAAAGTTTTAAATAAGCTCTGGTGTTTTGCTCTGTTTTCAGGTATTCTGATCCCTTTCGTTTTCCCTCTGCATGCCCCAAGCCCTTCTTTTTGCCCTCAGAGAGCTTCCTTGGAAGCACAATTATCTCAGCCCAAACTCCAGGGTTGGTCTGCCTGGCTGCTTTACGAACCAAGAGACACACTGTCCTTTACATAATGGACTTATAGCTGTGCTGTCAGCAGATAACTGCCTTTTCTCTTCATGATGGTGGAATTCCATATTCCATATATTCCACCAAACACATGATGATTAATAAGAAAGATATTTGGAAACAGTACCATCTTCTTTCAACTTTCAGTGAAAACCTGCCTCAAAATGATGGAAAAGCAACGTCCTGGTACTCACTAGGCATTTAGGTAAATAACCAAATCCACGGGATTTGTGAGGGGAGGGGGAAGTCTAGTAAAATCTCATCAATCTGTGGTTGCCTGTGTCATTGCACAAGAAGGGAGGGAACACTTGTAAGAGCTTTGCTGTGCCTGTTTCATGGCACATCATCAGCCCACAGGAACTCAGGGTCTGCCCTTTGCAATTTTCCACTTTTTGGCAATGTGGAAGGTGGGCCCCAATGACATGCAGTGTTTGCAAATATGTAATGAGAACGCTGCAGTGTCTCTGTGTGTGATTTTTGTGTGTATGTGTGATTATGGAAGTTCAAAAGCCTTCTCAGCAGATACAGCACTGCCAAAGAGGGTGCGGGGTTTTGTTATTTTTTTAAAATATGAGTAATCTCCTCACAAAGTGAGATGGATGAGTCCAAAACACCATAAAGCCTTAAAGACTGAAAGACGGTTTATAATACCAGAAAGCAGCAGCAGTGCATCTGGACTCCATTATTAATTTTATCAGGTTTGTGCAGATACATTTAAACAACAGTGGAAAAAAAGACAAGAGTACTCTGCCTTGAAAGTGTATTCAGGGGAAGGCAACCTGAGTGCCTGGAGAGAGGTTTATATTGTGACTATTCCCTGAAGAGTTTTATCCCATAACTTTTCTCTCACAGGACTCTTACTGAATTAAAAGCTTCATGAGGAGAACTGTGCATGAGAAATGTGCCTTGTGGTCTGCTTGTTAATAGAAATGTTTTGGTAAAATACCGTAAATTATTAGCTTCAGATTTGATGTTGGAGATAAATCATTTATAGAGGTTATTTCTGCATTCATTGTGAAGAAAAGAAGGAAATAATAACAATGTGTGGTATTAATGGTTAGCTTTCCAAACTGGAAGACAGTGAGATCTGAGGCTTTAAACTTGGCTCCACAACTGACAGAGCAAAATAAGTCCATCTATCTTACAGTTTGGGATGGTAAAGTGTTGAGGTGTCCTGGCTGCCCGGGGCCCCGCCCCAGCTCGGCAGACAGGACAGGCGGACCCTGCAGGGTCCCCGGCAGTGGGAGCTCACCCACTCAGGATGGATGGCAGAGCAGCCCCAGACCCCGGCAGTCTCGGGCTGGGAACTCCCTTTCCGAGTGGTTGTCGGCTGCAGTGGCCTCGCCCCACCCCGCGGTGGGGAAAAAGGAGCTGCTGCAGCCAGCACGTGCTCAGAGAGAGCACGTGGGACAGAGAGAATAAACGAGCCACCAGACCCCATGTGTTTGGTTTCCCATCTCGCTTTTTTCTCTGCTTCGGGAGGTCGAGGGGGTGTCCCGAGGGAGCCTCTGAGACTGTAGCTGTTCGCATACAGAGCTGCCGGTGCAAGGAGCTCGGGGATGAGGCACAGCAGGCTAAAATGTTATTTGCATTCTCGTGGAGGCTGAGCAAGACACGGAGGTAGCTCCGAGCTTGCCAGCACCCCACTCAAGAGCAAAAAAACAATATCTGGTTCCCAAACAGAGGGACGAGTAAAACTCTCGGTCCCCAAATCCGAGCTGCTGTAGCTGCGTATTCCTAGCACGCTGCATTTTGCCAAGCCGAGCTCTGAAA